>APFE030686579.1:0-45627 GCA_000404065.3 Pinus taeda | reverse complement strand
GTACAAATAATGATTTTCAGCATCATAGTACGGGCCTTGGCCATCTGGGTTCTGGACATTATGCAAGTATTCAAAATATGCCTCCTCTTCCGTCATATACTCGGAAGCAGGAGGAGCACCACTTGCGGGGTGCACAACTCTAGAAGAAGGGGGCGGTTCACCACTCTGCGTTGGACCTCGAGATGGGCCTGCGGCAGAAGTGACAGCAGATGAAGCTGTGACTGTACTAACAACTGGAGTTGACACCGCGACACAAACGGTCGGGTTGGAGGGGACTGCTGTAACAGTAGAATGGGGGACTTGGGAAACAAACGGTCATGTGGTAGGGGTGATGTTTTGACCCCAAACGGAAGAGGAAGTTGTCGAGTTCATAGCATCCCGCAATGACCTGTAATGCGCCGGCACCGTGACACCCAAAGACGTAACGGTGTAGGGCGTAGAGATGATGGGGGATGTTGCCGGAATGGGAGTATCTATACTCAACATAGCGGACGGGCCACTAGAAACTGGAGAAGCATCGCCCATATCAGAGGAAGCCATCGGAGATGGAGCACCGACAGGAGTGGCAGGATAATCCTCGTCAGAAGGCTCCCAAATAGGATTGTAAAAGAACTCGTAGAAATCGTCCTCTGGAGCTCGAGAATTCAACGGCTGGATGCTCGGAACAATGGGAAGAGCGTCACAAACCGGAGTTTCAGGGGCAACAGAAGATGGGGATCCTTCTTCACTTGGGATCGAGGACGGAGTTGATGGATCCGCCAGGATGACCAAACAAAGACCCTAAACAAGCTAACGATAAAACCTATCAAAACTAAGTGCACCAAGATCTAACCAGGTAATGTTTATCGTGGCCAAAGAATTTAAGACATGCAGGAATGAACTTGAACTTTTTCATGTTTTGAGAGTCGAGAAAAGGACGAAAAAGATGACTCTATCTACTTCGAATGTTTAATGAGCACGAAGTGACAAGACGCTCACTTACACCTTTTCTTTTAGAGAGTCTGAAAAGGATCAAAAGTGACTGATCTGGAGATCCTAAGCAAAAGGTTTACCAAGTAACCCGTAAAACTGCTTTATACACCTTGGCAATCGTATGAGAACCAAGGACTTTACGTACTGCAGTTAATCTTCCCGAATGCTGTGTTCGGTGCATTACGGTTCACAAGGCGGCAGACTCAGCTTCCTATCGATAAAGGATGCAAGCCTAATGGAGTCTCCCCATATATACGTGACGGTACGTGGGAGCCCAACCCGTACTAGCACTTATCGTTTCACCGTGGAGGAATCACCCGACCACTCAACGGTAAGCTACTAGGTTTAAAGACGCCGGAACACATCTCTAGCCTAGACCTCTAGATATTTGCGTTAAGTTCCAATGCGTTTTTAGATAAATTTGGTTTATTTTACGGTTGATCTTGAATTAAGGTTTAGTTTCAGGTCCTACCGTATGATCTCTCAAAAATACTTAAATGCAACTATATGCCAAAGAACATCATTTTGTTTGATGAATTCTAACTATAAGAAGGTTAAGAATCTTTCAACCAAACAAAACGAATTCAAGCAACCACACAACTTAATGCAACTAACAGCAAGGAAATGAAACTTTTCTTTTGAAAGCACAAAACAATGAAATGTTCTTTTCCTCTTAACTATCAAATGCAAAAGACACTAGTTTGCTTTCTTTTCAATGGCATAAAAGTGCTTTTAAAATGAATTAGAGAGATAGCAACACTAAGCAAAAGAACTAGAATCACTTAATGCAAACACAAGACAATTCCCAAGTCAGTAAAAACCAGTTTCCCAATTCAAAGGAAAACAAGGGCTTATGAGCTATGTAATCTAAGCTCAACAAGACGACAAGGAATTCAAAGGAGGAAGGCAAATCACTTGGAACACAATCAAACACTTTCAACAATTACCAAACGAATGTGAAAACAAAAACGAAGTTGGCTGGTCAACCAAGAACACAATATCCCAAACGGAAGGCTTGACACACACGACTACTAGATGCCCTAGGGTTTGAGTGCGAAATCAATAGAAAAAAGCGAACACCCGGAGGATAAGAGTTCAAAACCAGACAAGCAACGGTTCAACACACTTCGACAATCGTAAAAGTTGAAACAAAATGCAAACCAAGCAACGAAAGCGAAAAGGAAGGCTTTGCAAAAACCGAAAACAAGTAACAAACAAACCCTCGCGGAACAAGGCTTCGCAAGCAAGCGTGTCACAGCTCAAACAAAATAAAACAAGTCAAAAGCCAAGTGGAAAAAGAAGGGGACAGCCAAACCAAGAGGTTTAGGAAGCAAATTTGGACAAAAAAGAATTTTACAGGATCAACGCGGATGACCCCTCAGCAACAAAGCGATGACAAGGCAACGCCTGTAGCAACTTTGCGCTGTCAGCGCGGAAGGACACGGGTAAAGGGCGCTGGCCCGAAAACAAGGTCAGCGCGACTGTTAGATGTATAAGCGCGATGACAGGGAAAGCAAAGAAGTAACTGTGCGATGTCAGCGCAGCTATTCTGAAATGAAATGCGTTGAGGCTAAAAAACAGTCAAAATTGAACCAAAAATCCCCAAACCAAAGCAACAGGCTTTTAAGACAATTAAAGCAGTTCCCAGGACGAACCAGGAAACCAATCAACAGCAAACTGATCCCCAATCCTTGACAAGAAAGCAATAATCAAATCCAAAAACAAGGATGAACCACAAAGAGACAAGCAAGCTCCCCACCGGAGTCGCCAAATTGTTGGAGAGGTAAATCCCCTCTACGGATAGAGGTGATCCCTACTAGCCCAAAAGGGGTCCAACAGCAATCAATCAATGCTACTCTGCAAGTTCCTAGTTGCAATTAACAAGTGGGTAAAGAACACCTACTTGGATTCCAGCGCTATGTTTGACGAAGAGATGGTCCTCTCGCTCCTTCGCTCCAACCGATCACAATCCTCCACTATCTTCATGGGCGGACACCTGCACAAGCAAAGAGAGAACAAACACAGGCGTAAAATCTACTAAAAACAACTATACATCAGTCAAAAAAGATGTAATTCACATTAATCATTCATAAGACAAATGAGAATGGAACCATAACAGTAGTCATCTATCTTTATTAATCAGAAATAGAGTAAGGTACAACCAAAGTTCTGACGCTGAGTCCTTTTTTAGAGGGTCCAGTCAGCATGTCTCATAAGCATTCACCTTTGAAGTAGATCTCCCAAGTCAAAGAGGTCTCCCTCTCACATACAAGGCAAAAAACTCATAACCTTCCTTAAGCTCTAAAGCAATCCTCACACAACACACCAAATGCCTACAAAGACTAGCACTAATGCACTAAGAATTCCTCTATGTCAAAGTCTATATGTTCAAAACTAGCTGCTCATGGCAATGGTGGAGCCTTATATAGGAGAAGAAGTCTCCATGAATAGTTAAAGGATGAGCTTTCCCCCCAAGAAAAGTGGGTGACCAGGCGAACAGACATGCCAGAGAAAGGATGGCGACCTTTACAAAGCTAACAGCCAAGTCTGGAGTCATCTGGAAGGCTCGCTGTTAGAACAAACTCGCCTGAACAGGATCAGCGCGGGTGCAAAACTGGGCTGGCGCGCTGGCATCGCATCTCAATTACAGAAGTGGTCTGGTCAGCGCGAACTTATACAGGCGAAGGGCGTGCTGTTTATGAAATTCGACCAGCGCGGAAAACACGTGTGCTTCCGCGCTGGCAGCGCATCAGTTACACTATTATCCGCCAGTCAGCACGGTTATTTTAGGAACAGTCGCGATGATCCAATAAACTTAGGCAAAGAGGGTTTTTTGGCCATTTCAGAGAGCATGAGCATGATGGATGTGATTTAATGACACAGTAGGGAGACTGACAAGGTGACAGTGACATTTTACTGTGTAACAGTTATCTCTAATCTAACTAACCATTTCAACCAAGATTAAGCTAGATGGTTTATTTATTTCCCTAACCTAACTTAACGTGTGCGACCCAATTTAATCATGATTAACCAATATGATTAGCTGAATCATTAATTTCTAAGTGGCATTTAAACAAGCTGCAAACTTATGTACAAACATTTCTAAATGAAGGTCATCAATGCATTTTTTTTTTGTGACATTTGGACTTGCTCACCTAGGGGGACATTTTTCATATATTTTTTCGTTTTGTCTTTCCTTTCATTTTTTCTTTGTTCTATTTTTTTTGTCCCCTACAATTCATTTTCTTTTTCTTTTTTCTATATATATATTTTGGAAATAAATTTCAAACAAGAAACACTATTTACATTTTTAGATATAAAATCATCACGTAAAAACAACTCCTATGAAATATAGGACCCTAACAATGGCTCCAATGGGCATGGCATCCTCCTTGTGAGGTGCCAAGAACACCGCAGATTCAATAGCCTTGGTCCATTGGTCATGTTGCAAAGATCTTCCAACTGACCTGTTTCACTATCCTTTTATCCATATATATGGTAACACATCAAATAGAACCTCAGGGCCTTCACCACGGGCTTCGACTTCTGCTGATAGTCATCTGCACTCTCTCAATATAAAAATTAAAATGGTATTTTACAATGATGATGAATGAATTGTCATATTGTTATGGGAAATAATGCTTGAGATGCATGTCATTTACTAGTCCACCTGGAAGATCTTCTCCATTCAAATTGATTAACATAAATGCATTGTTTCCCCTGAAAGATTCAATCTTAAAAGGCCCTTTCCATAGCTTGTCAAACTTGCCATGTTTTCCCTTATCCTCATTTATGGAATTCCATTTCAAAACAAGATCATTGAGTTGAAAATAATCTTCCTTTGTCCTTTTATCATAAATCTTCTTAATGTTTTCTTGAATGACTTGTGTTTTATGATAGATTTTTTCTCTTCATTGTTGCAACCGAATAGTCTAGTTGATCCTTCTTTGCATGTCATTGGTCTCCACCTAAGCTTCTTGCAAAAATTTTAACACTAGAATTCCCAAAGAAGTTGGGAAAACAACATTTGTCCCATACACTATCTAGAATGGTGACATTCCAATGGATTTCTTGGAAGTAACTATGTCTGCCCATAGTGCATTGTATAATTTTTTGTGCCATGACTTTTTATTCTCTAGCAATAATTTCTTAATATTGTTAGCCAAGCTCTTGTTTGAGGACTCAGCTAACCCATTCCCATAAGGGTAAGAAGCAGTACAATGCCCTAACCTGATCTGATATTTGTTACAAAAATCTATCATCTTTTTGGACTTGAAAGTAGCAGCATTGTGAGTTATGATTTTATGAGGATATCCAAACCTAGATAGTATATTTCCTTCTAGAAATTGGATGATAACAAAGTCAGTAGCTTGTCTGGTGGGAATGGCTTCTATCCATTTAGTAAAATAATATGTTGCAGTCAAAATCCATTTATGCTGACTCAAGGAACTAGGGCGAATTTCACCTATGAAGTCTAAACCCCATTATTGAAAATTAAATTCTACTAAAATTGGTTTCAAAGGTAGAGGTAGTAGCTTTCTTTTACCCTCAAATATTTGGCATTGATGATAACAGGTGACCTTATTATGCACATCAGAAAACAAGGTTGGCCTGTAAAAATTGTCTCTAAGGATTTTATTGGTTGTAGATTTCTAATATAGATGGTCACCACACTCTCCCTGATGAAAATCCTCTAGGACACTGTATGATTCATGTTCCAATAAACACTTTAGTAACATTTCTCCATCATATTTACAATATAAATTATTGTCAATAATGCAGAATTTCAAATATTTAATTTTAAGGAACCTTGTCGTGGTTTTAGTTAAACTAGGAGGAGCATATAAGTTTTGTAAAACAAAAATTATATCAACATACCATGGTGATGTGCTGAAAACTTTTGAGATCGGTGGAGTCACCTTCTCTTCTTGTTCATCTAATTCTATAATAAAACTCATGTCTAACACATGACAATTGGACCCTGCCATGAGTTTTGCTAACCCTTGATAGGCTTTGTTGGTCTGATTTCTATATCATATTCCATAATGGTGGCAATCCATTTGCCCCTTCTGCCATCTGGATCTGCTTGTGTGAATATGTCCTTGACAACTACACTAAGGACAAAAGCAATAATATGTGAGTGAAAAATATAAACCCTAAAATCCTTGATTGCCTTAACCAATGCAAATGCATTTTTTTCCATGATGTTGCATTTCAGTGATGCATCTCTCAATGCTCTGCTGAAAAAGGAAATTGGTTCTTCATGTCCTTCAACATTCTTCTCTAACAACACAACTGTTATTGTATGATCAGATGCAAAAGAGAATACCATGAAATCTTTAGTAAAATCATGACTTATTAAATAGATGCAGTTGTTAGAGCTTTCTTAACCTTAGTGAAAGAATACTTTGCATCATTATGCCATTTGATTTCAATATCCTTCTTCAACATATTTGTTATTTCTTTTAAGATTTCAGCCAAATTTGGTATAAATCTCCGAAGGAAGTTTATTTTTCCAATAAAGGATTGGACATTTTTCTTGTTCCTAGGGGGATCAATTTTCAATATTGCTTCCACTCTGCTAGGGTCAATTTTTATACCATCCTTTGAAATTATGTGTCCTAGCAGTTTTCCCTCTTCTAAAGCAAATAATGTTTTCTTAGGGTTATGAGAGATACCAAATTTTGTACATTTTTCGGAAAATCTCCTTAAATGGAGAAAATGTTCCTCATTTATCTTTAAGAAGATAGTGATATCATATAAATAAATGACTATAAACCTACCTAGTCCATCTGGAAAGGCAAAATCCATTGCTCTTTGGAATGTAGCCCCAGCATTCATTAAATTGAAAGGCATTTTCACATACATGAAAGTGCCCCAGGATGTTGTAAATGTTGTTTTCTCTTGTTCATCGGGATGTATTAGAACCTGGTTATAACCAGAAAATCCATCTAATAAAGAAATTCTTGTTGATCCAACTACCTTCTACAGGATGTGGTCCATTTTGGGCAGAGGATAGTTATCTTTCAGAGAAGTTTATTGAGATTTCTAAAATCAACACATAGTCTAATCTCCTCGGTCGTTTTCTAGTAGGAACTAAGTTTGATACCCATTTTCAAAACCGCAGGGGTACAATGATTTTTGCATCATATAGTTTCTTAACTTCTTTCTCAACTAGGGGCAAAAGCATTGGGTTGATCCTTCTGAGTTTCTATTTAAAAGGTTTATGATCCTATTTTATAGGAATTTTATGTTATATAATGATGGTGTCATAGGACTTTAAATAATAATAACTCCAGGAAAATACATCTGTAAATTCTTTGAAGAACTCTATATACTTCTGCTTTTCAGCTGAAGGCAAATATTTGGACAATTTAACCATTTTAATATTTTCTTTGGTTCCTATGTTACATTCTTCCACATCGGCTCCAGTAGGTACTATTTTAGATTTTTTAGCCACATCATTAAAATCAAATAATTCTTCCAAGGGAACTAACCCTATAGGAAAATCATTATCCTTCAACTGCAAAATTTATGAATCTTCTTGATTTTTATCCAATTCATTCAATTCTACTTTATTATTTATTTTATGTACATTATTATCTACCTCACAATCTATATCTATATTGGCACTCTTAAAATCATCCTTTGAATGCAATTTTTTTTCAATATGTTCATCATTACCAAAAACCTGCCAATACCTAATGTTATCTAGGACAGCTAGTCAATTTTTAACTTCAACCGTGTACTGGTGACCAGGGTGATAAGGCATTTTTCAAGTACTAGCTGAAGTAGCCAAACCATCAACTATAATGTTTTGACCTCTTGGAACTACAGGCAACTCATACTCAACAAAACATTCAAGGAAATCTATAAAAGAATTCCTATAAGCCTTTAACATTGGATGTTTAGCTGAATTTTCCCCTTTGATTTGTTTAATTATGACTTCAGAAATTATTTTAGCACGTAATTTTTTCAAAAGTTGCAATCCTAGGATTAAGGCTTCATACTCAGCTATATTCTTTCTACATTGGAAGTTCAGTTTATAGGCATGTCCTTAGGCTTTTCTAGTTTGTGAATTGAAAACCCATACACCTGCTCCTTATCCTTTTTTACTTACAACCCCATCAAAATCCATGTTCCATAAAGGCTCATTATCTTCATCCAATTTAACTGTGTCTATTTTGTTTTCTTCTATCTCACACAAATTAGTTTCTAGATCAGGGAGTTTTCCTTCTATACCTCCATCGTTATACAAGATAAAAGGGTCTAGGTATGAATGAAGTAGTTACAAGGGATGGTTGTTGTCTATCATAACTGGTAACCATGTATTTCATTAAGGTTTCTCTGTAAAGTCTCCTAGGCTTACCAAAAACAGGTATGGTGGCATAACTCATATCCATTTGTAGTGTGCCCTGCAACTTCGCCCCCAATGATCTAGAAATAAGCATTCCATATTTTTGGGGTATATATGCCACTACAATATCCATGACTATGCTTTTGGTAGGAATTTGAGCTAGGGTGACACAGAGGTCTTTAATGAGACCAAGGCACCTTACCTTGCTAGAATCAAAAGAATACAAGTCTCTATATGGCCTAGTAATGTCAAGATTCAATTTCTCCATTATGGCTTAGGGCATTAAATTGTGTGAGGCACCAGATTCAAGCATAGAATTATGAAGGATTTTATCCGGGATATTGAGACTGACATAGAAATGGGGGACATTTCCATCTTGGGGTTTAAGCTTGTCATCTTACCTTCTACCTCTGGACCAAACAACAGTTCGTCTTGTCATCAACAAGTTTTACAGTATCATTTCCTTCTCCTACCTTTAAGGCTTTCATTACTTGTGTCCTATACACATTCTTATTCATCAGTTCAGTGAGGGGGGTTGAAATTTTAAATTTTGCCAATTCATTTTCTATGCTGAAAGAGGTTTGTGGCTTCTCTATTTCTTTCAGGTTTTGATCATGTTTCTTAAGGTTTTCTCTTTGAGTATCTTCTTTAGATTGACTAGAGGAAGGAACATATTTAGTTTGCCTAGAAGAACGGATATCAGTTTGAGTTTTCTTTGGTTTATTATCAACATTTATTTTGGAAGAAGTATCATAAATTTTCTTAGGAGGAGCATCAGTGGTTTTTATACTCTAAGGTTATATTCCTTATGCACTTCCATTATGGCATTCTGATATCCTTGTTTGTATCCTTTAGACTCTAAAGGAATTATTTCTGGTTGTGAAAATAGAAATTGATCTTGCTCTTCTTTAGTCAAAAAGATATGATCATTTTTTGTCTCCCCAAACAAATTGATTTGGTTTTCCTCTGAAAACTCTTCTATTTCCACTTCTTCTTCGACACGATTTTCCTAAAAAGGAGGCCTAAGTTGTTGATCATTAAGGCCCCTATGTTCCCTTTTTTTTATCAGAGGTGGATTTCTTCTAAGATTCTGATTTCTATTTTGAGAATTTGTTGGGTTATCCCTAGGAGGGGTTCTATAAACCATTATCATCCTCTCCATCATTCTTTCCATGGTTTTGACTAGTCTGTCTATTTTTAAGTCTAATGAAGAGGAGGACGGTTCCTCCTTGATGGTAACCCTTCTTTTAGTTTTAAATTTGGATTTTTTGGCTAATAAATTAGCCTTTACTTTGACAGTGTTACTTTGCATTTCTTCAAGTGTGGTAGGGTCTCTTTCTCTTAATTGGTAGGCCATGTCAACATCAAACTCTTCGGGGAAATGAATAAGAGATAACACTGGCGAGGGCTTTATAGTAGTAGGAATGGCATTATAGACTCGATTAAACCTATCAAAATATTCTTCAACATTTTCATTTCGCCCTCTTTTTAGGTTTTTATATTCATTTAAAACTTGGAGGGGGTTCTTTTTAGTTTCCCATCTATTGAGGAAAGACTGATGAAAGGTAGCAAGATCAGTAATGATAGTTATTGGTAAATATTTAAACTTGGGAAAACAAACTCATCTTCATATCATCTTCATCAACCTCTTGGAGGTCAAAGAAGTCATTCATTTTATCTACATGTTGTTGTGCAGTGAGGGCCCCAGTGCTATCAAACTGAGGAATCCTAATTTGATAATCTTGAGGCATATTATGTAATTGGGAAGGTAGAACCAAGGGAGCATATCAGGTTACCATAACTGGTATAAGGGGAGGAACAACAGATGAAATATTGTGATGTGTAGAAGTGGAAGGGATCAAGACAATTTGAATTATGCTTGGAGATATTAATGGAGTGGTAGTAGAAATTGTTGAGGAGGTGGAAATAATGGAAACAAGAGGTAGAGATTGTGTGATCGGAGAAGAAATAGAGAATGATAGGGATGAAACTTCAACTGATTTATGGATGTAGTCTTTTTGGATGGCTTGATCTAGGTCTAACACTAAGTCTTCTAATTTTTCAAATTGCTGGAGAGCTTGTTTGTCAAGATCCTAGTCTAAAGACTTCTTTTCAGATATGTATGGCTTTAATACTGACGCATCAACGACAGCTTCAGCTACAAAGCTTTCATACTTGGTTCTAAACAAACTGAGTTCAAAGTGTAGATCAAATTGAATGTCTTATATGGTAACAAAACTCTCTAGAAAAGAATTAGCTCTTGGCAGACAGTTTTTACTCCCTTAGCTTCCAGTCAAGCTTTTCTTCCTTATCAAAATCTCAGGATTATCTAGGATATTGGGAGGACTCATATTTGGATGAGCTCTGGTATGAATTCATTTAGGAGCCAGATATATATAATATTTAACACACAATTACAGTATGTGCAAAAATTACAACCTAAAAAACATTTATTTCTTAAAAATAATTCTTCAAAGTGCTTAAATCAAGTTTTTGAACCAGGGAAATGAAATTTTAAACAAAGATATGTTTGGTTCCTCAGTATGGTCGCCAGGATGTTAATCACTTTGTAGTTTTTGAGGCTGTAGAGTATATCAGAAAGGTAACCTTAGAACCACTTTGGAAATTGGGAATCCAACCCTTCCTGTTTCAGAGAGGGATCTCTCTATATGATTTAGCTTTGTTTTACTCGTGATATTAGGCTAGTTATCATGTTCAGGTTTGGGTTTTTGGTGCAGTTGGGTTGAGACAGTGGAATTAGGCCATTGGACAATGGAGTCACAGATTTAGGTTGATCGAACACAGAATTTACAGTCTAAACTTACAGGGCAGGGTAGGAAACTTCACTGGATCCTTTAATATTTATGGTGTGAAAGAGCAGAAAAATAAAAAGCAATCCAATTAATAAACAGATCAATTAATCATTTTGTTTTTTTATTTTCAGAAGAAAAGATGGATATTATTCATAACTCAGATACAGAGTGTACATTCAAACAAGTTATGTTCTTACTCTTCTTAGAATAATTTAGATTATAGAAACACATACGAAAAATAATGAAAACATTCAACTGAGAAAGATGCATTTCACCAATGAAATTGACACAAGAATCCTATAATGCTTGAGTTGTATTACTGAAAAATGATCAAAGGTAGCTCTGTGAGCTTCTTTACAATATAAATCCTTTCTTCAAATTGATCCCAGCCCTTCATAATTCGAATTTTGAAGTACTTATAGAAAAATTTACAAAATATCTTGATTCCCAATATCAAGATAGGATCTTAAAAATATCTAACTAATTATAAAGTAATACAAAAATCGAGGGATCTTCTAACTGCTGGAACTGTTGGTATTAACTTCGAGGAAAATTGTTGATGATTTGTCCCCAAAATGTGTTTCCTTGTTGTTTGTCTGTTGGAAATGAAATTCTTTCACTCAATGATGTCACACAATTGATTCCATCTTTCACCACTGGGGATAGAAAATTTGAGTAGCTTTCTATACACTGCATCGACTTTTGTATATTTCTCAAAGGTTTTCTTGTTGGTGAAGATGTGTTTGATTTCATGTTTGATGGTTAAATCAAACTCCAAAGCTTCTAAGAAAGCTTTCCCTGTGATATGTCCCTTGATACCTGCAAATTTGGATTTATCTGTAGCAAGAACGTAATGTTTCTGACATTAATCCTCCAAGCTTATCAATCTATCATTTCGTGCTACTAACCCTGGTAATCCTTTCTGGTTCAATAGGTTTAACTTGGTGTGAAATCTCTAGACAAAAATTTCCAGAGTCAGTGTTTTGGTCTCCAATTGGGTCATCAAGTTCCTTTTCTGCAATACTTTCTTGATCTCCAAGATAGTCTGTGATCTGTCTACTATCTGCATTTGTTATAATTCTCATCTGGTCTTTGAATTCAAGACTTTAATCATGGTTGTGGCCTCACTTGGTTTATGTCCCAGCGCATCTCTAACATGTTCTATTGTTGTCTTAGATCTTTCTATCAACTCTTCTTGCTCAAAAATGATCTGAATGGATGGCCAAATATCAGTCACGGATTGACTAATTTCCAACCAAAAATTTTGCCTGGCCTGTGCCAAACTCTGAGCCATTAGTGACTCATTTTCTAATCTCTCAATCTCTGGGCAAGCTGGTGAGATTTCTACAACTCAGCTACATAAAAGTTGTCAATTTTCAACTTCTGTTCTTCCATATTCTTCAATTTATTCTTTAACTTATCATTCTCTTGTCTATGAAGAGACAAGTCATGCGTGATTTTGTTCAAGTCAGTTGATGCTGATGTAGAATCCTTAGTTGTCCCTACAATATAAATCGGTATAGCTATGACTATAGTCATAGCTAATTGCGTAGGATCTTCCTTTTCTTTCAGTAACTTTTCTATTTTCTCTTCAATCTCCTTAATCTGTACATTTTGCTCAATGATGAGTTTTAGCATGTCTTCTTTATCCTACTCATTATCTTCTATCTCTTTTTCTTGTGGATCCTCTGTAGATGGTAATTTAAGATTCTTTCTAAGTGCGGCTATATCAGTGTTCTTTTTCTTCAAGATTTCCTCCACTGCTTTAACATCACTGGGATCATAACCCAGTTTTATCACTAGGTCCTCTAATGATTTGATTTTTTTGTCCTTTTCTATTGTGGAGATTTTCTCTAGCTTTAATTGTGATTAGACATTGTTGAGTGATGTCCCTAACTTTGAAGTTCTCATAGCAGTGTTCGCCATGGTGGAGAAAAGAATTTCTCTTTATTATCTATGCATATCCATTTGATCTATAGGATGTATTTGCTTTCAATCAAATGAAAAAATGGTCTTCTTGTAATATGAAGGAGACTTTGGGAATGGCACTTGAGCTTGTAGAAATGCCATTTGCATTTTTCCTTGGTTATTGTCAAATGTTGTTAATAGTTTATGCTAGGAAGTAGAGGTGTGATTCCAAAACTGAGCATATGTGTCGGCCTAGAGTGACTCATTCCTCTGCTTGATTTTCATAAATTTATTGAAGATTTTTGGCTCATCTTGATTATCTGCCAATTCTGTTGACTATACAAATTTTGAGGGATCCTGTGAGGTCAAGGAGGATGGAGTTGCAGAGAAATGATCCTCTAACCCTGTTGAGACATGTGTACCAACCATAACAATGGTTTCCTGCCCTTCTTCCTGCTGAATGGGCACTGTTTTAGGGTCAATCCTCTACCTTTTCTAATAAATAATAAATTCTTTGGCACTGATCTTTGTATCTAGTGAAGGTATTTCTTCCCTTGGTCTTTTGTTTTGCTTCTTTTGAGGCACTGGAGTTTGGGAGGTCATTGTTGACCAAGTATTCTCCTCTTATTCTTATAGTGTGTTTTCCTCCCACTGATCTTGATTCATGATTTTTTTCAATCTCTTGACTAGGGGTATGATTATAAGGTGTGGTTTGGTGTTCCACCCTTAAATTGCAAATTATACTCAAGGGGTCACAAGACTAGGTAAAAATTATGTGGAAGTTCATTTGTTTCAGGATTGAATCTACCTCAATCCCTGCTACTTTGCTATCACATATAAAAGACCCCACTTGTGACTTGATTTTGAATTGTAATTTTCTTTTACCTGAAACAAAATGAAGTTCATCCATATTAATCATTTGTCTGATATATTCCAAAGAAAATATTCTCATTGGAACATATTTGGGCAGCTTATATGGGGGTAATTCACACCCGTATACTCTTATTTATGTGTATCTCTAGTACAAATACCAGTCTACAGCTTTGGTCTGATCACTTAGGTGAAAAATCCTCTTAATTTATGGATTGATCATTGGCTTGATCTAACTGTTAAGAAGCCCTGTAGCTCTATGAATAAACATGTCTATGAAATCTGTGAAACTGAACTCCGTTGTATTTCTTCTCACCAATGAGGTCCACTTTATTACTGACTGACTAACTCCTTGATCATCTTTCTTTTGCAATGATATTGGAAATTTGTCACCTTGCTGAAAAAGAAACATATAAACTAGTACAAATGGATACTTGAACATGCCTTCAGTAGTGATCTTCATCAATTGTTCATGAATATTATCAGCCAAAAAGTGACTAAAATTAAACATGAATGTTGGCTTATGTTCCTTAGAAAAGATGGAAAAAAAACCTAGAATGGGCTCCTCCACCCATTGGTCTGACTGGTACCCTAGAATGCAAGACACTAAAGATGATATGCTTAGTTTTTTCTGGGAACATAGCTAGATAGGGAAGGATTTTCATGGGAAGCTGAGTATCCTCTGGGAGGAAAATATCAAAGATTTGGGCTCTCTGAGGGAAGGTGAGCTTATGATACATATCCATTAGGGCAGCTGTAGAAAACTGACTAAGAGAATCATTCTGAGGTATTAATAACATCTAGTTTATAGTTTCTGGTGAAATAGTGACCATAATATCTCCATTTTAGGCCACAATGGTTCTCTGAGCTAGATTGTATTTGGCTTGACCCCATATGATGAAACAGGGAAATGGTGGACCTATGGGAACATGAACATGGGAAATAGGGATTCCTAGAGGTTAATATCATCCCCCTAGTCCAAATAGGTTTGCTTCAACCAGTGGTGTAATTCGAACAAGTCAAATTCACATTCAGTATCTTCAATCTTGTAATAATGATCAACCAGGGGTATATGGTCAAGGTCTGGGGTAGCAAAGGACATAGGGATTTTCTCATTTGGTTTGGGATTGGCAGATTTCCCCTTTCCCTTAGGTGCCATTTCTGCAAACTGTGGAAAAAGAAAAAGGGAGAGAGATTTGATCGGAACACTCCTTAGCTGGGCAGTTTTAACGTTGAATTTGAGGAAATG
The DNA here is from genome assembly GCA_000404065.3 of Pinus taeda. Classification (NCBI taxonomy): domain Eukaryota; kingdom Viridiplantae; phylum Streptophyta; class Pinopsida; order Pinales; family Pinaceae; genus Pinus; species Pinus taeda. The sequence goes on along the minus strand of APFE030686579.1, from coordinate 30,458 downwards.
ATCAAAATTGGGGGTGGGCAAGAGATGCAATACGACAGATGAGTACCTATAGAATGAAAAACCAAGAGTGAAAAGGAGGACGCACAGGATTATTAGGGTTGATTTATAATGATAGGATTCGTGACCATTGCGCACAGGTCTGTTACAAAACGAGTGGATTTAGGGATAAATGATCAAACAGAAAATTGTTACAGGAGAGTGCAACGGGCTTATAATATAACAAGTATTTTGTTAGGTGGATGAGGGAGAGATAGGTGGCACGATCACTGGAGCGGAGCGTACGATGTGGGAGTTGACATGGATGACCGTTGGCAGGAGCGGAGGTGATGAAAGCGGTTTTCAAAGCGGAAGGGGGTGTGAAGTCATCAGCGGCCGCCACGTAGCATGGAGCCCAAGAGTGGATTACAACTTTTCAGCCCCCCCCCCCCAACCGATAACAGCAGGACAGACTGGGGGGGACGAAAATGATCCTCCGTCGTTGATCTGGGCGGGGTAAATCGTGGTCGTTCAATTGTGTGCCCGAGATATCACCTAGCAACATAACGTTTTGTCATTTTTGGACTTTTAACAAAACCTGACATTTAGTTTCCAGCATGTTTTATTACATATTGTTAATCGTGGTTAAATAACTCGATTAATTTTCTAAAGCAAATTACTTATCCTAAGCATGATTAATCTATTCTAAAGGTTCATTATGATTTGCAAGCCTTTTATTTTATTTTTCCTATTCAAAATAATATGAAATTATATTTAACTACTTCATTTAAATTTAGCCAAGTTTAAACAATTTGGCTAACTTATCTCTAATCTAACTAACCATTTCAACCAAGATTAAGCTAGATGGTTGATTTATTTCCCTAACCTAACCTAACCTATGGGACCCAGTTTAATCATGATTAACCAGTGTGATTAACTAAATCATTGATTTCTAAGTGGCATTTAAACAAGATGCACACTTATATACAAACAATTCTAAATGAAGGTCATCAATGCATTTTTTTTTTGGTGACATTTGGACTTGCTCACCTAGGGGGACATTTTTTATATATTTTTTCTTTTTGTCTTGTTTTTTCTTTCCTTTCATTTTTTATTTGTTCTATTTTTTCTGTCCCCTACAATTTATTTTCTTTTTCTTTTTTCTGTATATATTTTTTTGGAAATAAATTTCAAATAGGAAACATTATTTACATTTTCAGATATAAAACCATCAAGTAAAAACAACTCCTCCTATGAAATATATGACCCTAACATGAGGAAACACAAGGCTAGGTGAGTTATCCTTAGGAATTATTAATGCACTCTAAGAGAGAGGAGATTTTAGAAAATACTTATTGCACAAGTACAAGAGGAAAGATACGTCAATGAGGCTCATGAATAAGTTGCACTTATCACCTAGTAAGAGGATTAATGCCTTTAGAACTAGAGTTGGGCTGAAGGACCAAGAAGAGCTCTCACAATGGCTAAGTGTGGTACCAACAGAGTAGGAGAAAGAAATGCATCCTAATGTGACTCAAACATTGGTCACACACATAAATGCCATCAATACAAGCTAATGGAATGTACAAGACTCTGGTCACACCTTAAAACAACAACAAAGTGACATCTATTTCTAAGTGTGACAGTTGAAATGCCACATTACAGCACAGGAACACAAGCTACGATAGAAGTGTGATTATGGCCAAAATGTGCACTAAGTTGCAGGAATGTGTCTAACACACATTTTAATGATATGTAAGACCATCTAATACATAAAAGTGTGATAGATCTGACTTTAGTAATGTATAAAGGTGTCAAACTTGTAGGAGTGAAAACACAAAAGCGACACTTGCGACGGGAGGAAAACATGAAGACAACACTTACAAAATGTGAATGGCCTTAAAGCGACACATGCTAAAGAAAAAATAACATTAAACAGACACTTATTAAAGTAAAATAATTCAAAATGACAGTCATGAATGTGAAAGTGGAAATGCACAAAAGACAACAGTTAACAAAACTCACCAAAATATAAGTACAAACATAACAAGGTGAGGGGGATTGTCAGTTAAGGTGTGCATTGACTGTCGACGTGATTTAAATATTGCACATGTGTCGTCTCGATGGATGGTACTATGTCTATCCAAGCTTGCAATAAGGAAGTTTTCTCATGAGCTCATCGAAGACTAGGCATGTGTGTGCAAATGACTCGACAATTTGAAAAGAGGAAGAAGTCAAACACTTTTCAAAACATCAAATTACCATGGAGTAATCATAGGACATGTTGTAGCAGCTACAACCACCCTCCAAAAATTTTCCTTAGCTTCGTTTTGGAGCGTCCCTAAAAACCTTTCATAGCACCTTGTCTTGCTTCGTCAAGTACACAAGCTTCAGTGTTTTTCTTGCACAAAGACAGCCTGTCGATCAAATCTTGATGCATTCCCCTCACAGATTGCTCATCTAGACTTGGTCCAGCTGCAAACTGAGCATCTCCCCCAAGGAATTCCACAATTCTAGAGGGAAACCATCCTACCCTCCATAAATTGCGCAATTTTGTCTAACAGCCTGCTGGGCTCTAGAATTGCGTAATCTTGCCAGTCATGCTTCACTGAGAAAACTACATAGTCCTTCCCAGCAGGGCTTCTCAGCCCAGGAATTGTGCAATCTTGGGCAGAAATCAGCTGCTCTGCCCAGAAATTGAACAAATATCCTCAGCAGCCAGCCCAACTCCCATCCAGAAATGTGCATTTTCTCTCAGCAGTTGAGCAGCCTCATGCATGAGCAGTTGGGTTGGCCAGTTCCTCCTAGGACCAAGGAAACTTGACTTGCACGCATGACTTGCTTTTTTCCATAATAGAAAAAGGCAACATGCAAAAGGAATCCCATTATTTAGGGGGCTATTTTTAGCAGTCGGAGGTTGCATGCAAAATCATTTTAGAAACTTTCCTCCAAGTGTCACTTTTTCCTAGATTTGTGGCACGCGTGTCATGAGCTCAAACTTATTTATTTGATGCATCATAGCTCATTCTTTCACATTGATCTTGGAGATATGACATCCCACAACACATCCAAGACTCTTCGACACATCCGGCTCAGTTATTCATGGGTAAGTGGTCTCAACTTGTCTTTTTCAACATTTCTGTCGCTTTTTGTGTTTCCGCTTGTGTGATTTTTTTTTTCTTGATTTATTTGAATTCTTGTTGTCATTTACATGCATACTAGTATATACTAGCACCGTTTCAATTTTCGTTTCTATCTCATTGCTGTCGCATGCATTAAATTGTTCTGCACGAACATTCGTCGATTCGAATACTTGCTTCACCTACATGCATGTTGATTTGTTTACAAAATCTTTCATTCAATGTTTGCATGCATGATCAATCACTTCTACTTTCATTTAGTGTCACCGTGCATTCACTTTCACATTTTCTTTCAGTTGCCCGTCGACGAGCCTAACCAACCTTGGCCCGACTCTGCCTTCACCGAGACAACATTGCATAATCCGAGGAAGGAAGGCTCTGTCTTCCTCTACACAAATCCACATTTCTGCCCAGGCATTGTCCTCCAAGACTGCTTTGCACATTTCTGAGGGACAATGACTGCTGGCCTAGAAAATTGCGCAATCCAGTCCCTGAGCATGCAGTCATTGCTAGCTGGAATTATGCATTGCGCGATCCTAGTAGTCAGCAGTCAGCCTAGATTGCGCATTGCGCAAATCCAGTAGCCATTCTTGCCTCCTAGACATCCCAGACTGCCTTTTGTGCAGTTCTGGCAGCCAGTCTCCCAGAAGAAATTGTGCAATATTTTCCTATCATTCCCCGAGTATGTCTTATGTCATTCCCTGAATTTGCTTTGGTTTTTGTTGACAAATTTCTTGCCATGCATGTCGCTTTGTCTCTAGATCTTTCAGGTGTTCATCTGCCTCTTAGCAGTATAGGATTATTGGCTTCCAAGACAGCAGGATCAAAGGACACTGGCGGAAGTGCAACTGGAGCAGCAGTTGAACAGGTGTTTGCATGTCTATCGATCTATGAAGATACCAAGTTGTTTCTAGACAAGGACATCAAGCTTAAATGGCAAGAGGTCAATGAAGCATTTACAGGCACTTTTAGGGAAGACCTCGAATACCACCAGGTGTATGTGAACATTCACAAGTCCGCCTTGTACCGAATTGCATGCAGGTACCCTACATTCCCATGTGCGACATGATATGCTGGATCGTGTCACACACTGATCCCGAGACGATGACTTTGAGCAGTGTCAGCGGGATGAAGACTGCAACCTTCTAAGAACAAGATTATAATGATATGTATCAGATGTTAGAGCCTGTGAATTTCATGGAGACTCCCGTCAGCTTACCCAACATCAGTGCCAACTTTAGAGACATTCTTAAGAACTGGGTAAAGGAGTTGGTTAGATTCAAGATGACACCCAACCAGATCTACAAGAAGAAGATACTGCGGAAGGTGTATCAGTACTTGGTCATATTTTCATGTTGAATGTATGGCCAAGAAAGCACGAAAACCTTCCCACAAAGTTGGGTGATAGCACTGGACCAACTGGACAGAGAGGGAAAACCATGTAAGTAGTCCAGCATGTTGGCTCATCAGTTGAAGGAGCAGGTAACGAAGGCCCAACAATCACTCGGAGGTATGTAGACAGATATCTACATGTCTGCCTATATCTTAGATGCAATCTGTGCCCGACATGAGTTCTCGGGCTTGGAGTGGGCATGGTCACTGGTAAAGACTGCTGTGAACACATATTGTAAGTTGTTGTCCAAATGCAGCTTAAGAGGAGTTATCACACAACTATCCGATCTTTTTTTCACCCCAGTTTACAAGATGATATTTGAACAGGATCCACCCTAAATGTCGAGGGAAACAATGGAGGCACTGATAGACATTGTTGATTGGTATGCCTCACCGTCTGAAACCTTCATACGAATGTTCAGTGGGGAGAAGCCTTTGCATGTTCTACCGAAGTTTGCCTTGGACATACTCGTCATGCAGGAAGTAACATATCACATCTCTACAGGATTAACAGTTAGACTGCACCGAAAGAAGAAGGCCCCTTGGCTTGCTCTTCTATTGCGGATTGGGTTATATGAGATCTGGAGTTTCAAGCAAGCGGATGTCAAAGCAGAAGAGATGAATAAGTATCCATTCGACCTCCGAAGTTACAATTCGTATGACCCACATTGTATTGTGAAAGATCACTGCATGAGAGTACAGTTCAACTGGATCCATGGGGCATTTCATTGGGCTGAGGAGGACCCATGGAGATATTTGTATAGTTTCTCCAAACCCAATGAATAGGTCGGCTTCATTGTGGAGTGGTTAGTGAAGCAAAATGAAGCAGACTTCCAGAGAGCACCAGCAGTAGTAGCAGCATAGGCAAGCATACCGGTGTGCAACAAGGGCAAGAGGAAGATTGTTGATCGCATGGAGGAAGAGAAAAGATGCAAGTTTCGAGTAGATCCACTGGTAGAGAAATCATTTATGGATATAGAGGTGAAGAGGCAAAAATGCGACAAGCGAATCGCACAGAGATAAAGTGAGAAGAGAAGAATGGAGGAAAGAGAGAAGGAGTTGCATGAGCTGAAGGAGCAACTCTGGAAGGAACAAGAGCTACACAAATAGGATAAGGAAGTGCAACAACAATAGGTATAGCAGGGGGCACAACATGTGCAAACAGATGAAACAACGCTCGTACAGGTAGTGGATTCATCAGAACAACTGGCATTAGGTAGACAGGGTGAACCATCACAGGAGCAGGACTTTTCTCATGAGATAGAGCAAGCACTTCAATAGTTGAATGTGGATATGGAGCAACGGGAATCGGAATATGACATCGACCTTATGCCTCACCACCAAGGTTGACTTACCTGCTTCACTGCATCCAGATGATGAGCAAGTCTCAAGCGACCGAGGAGGCATTGAGATCCTGAGAGATCAACCAAAAGGAGAGATGCACAACATCTCATTCGACGAGCCTCAACATAGAGTTGTGCAGTCCCATAGAGTGTCGACTCTGGATGATCATACATCTCCTGCGCAAGTTGAGGAATGAGTGATCATGTTTGACATGCGCAAACATCCAGCAGCCTTAGCCGTTGCAACTAGAGTGTATGTCAAAGCCACTAGCTCAAGTGTTCACTTTCTGGTAGTTGAAAATGAGCAAACGGTTAAGGAACTTCAGACAACCAAGCAAGGAGGAGAGTTGGTGATAATGTCCGCCCTAGTTGAACTGAAGAAAGAAATACTAGATGAATTGTTGTCCCTTGACACATTTATGCAAGCATTGTACTCCAAGTTTGGTACCGTGCGTAAGGTAGTCGTCCATATCAACAAATGGCAGCAGCAATGTGCTAGAAGAGCACGTATCTTGATGAACTTGCATGTTGTTGTTGATTACATGCAAACATGGACGATGAGATACAAGGGAGCCCCACTTCACTTTCCTAATATGATGAAGGCCAGTGCAGTCGAATTGAAGGCATGTATCTGGAGTCAGATCCAGAACTATGAAGAGCTCCTGCAGCTCATCACTAGTATACAGGCTTCCCATGCACGTGTATTCAAGAGTATGGATGTTGTGGTGCACGCACATGCAATCCCATCTATTGGGACTTTCACCCAAGTGAAGACAAAGGTAAGGGTCCGACTAGAGCTTGACTCATACTTCAACGAGTTGATGTGCATTGCCACCAGCCCAGACTTGCCCATTAGTGTAGACATCATGCACAAGTATGTTGTTGGTCCAGACACATTGAAGACAATGATGCACATGCTTATAGACGAGTTGGACAAAGGAGCTTGAGAAGTGTACCCGGATGTTATGGATGCAAGAGTCAGTTTCCAGAAAGATGTCACCTTGGAGCACACAGACACCATCACGGAATACCAATCTTGGCATCAATATGCTATTGTTGATCAGCGTGAGGATGTTGAGGATTTGGACTTCCATGGTTGTATAAGTCATAGTGATGTCTAGCATGGCTTGCTCAAGCCATTTCTCTCACATGGGTACATGTGCATTTGAATGTAATGTATTGTCAAGTGTAAGTCAAGTGTCGATAGTTGGATGTAACAGACATAGAGTAGACGAAGAGTCATGAGGGTAGTTGAACTGTCACAAAGGGGAACGTTAAGGGCCACCCCACCCTTTACTATAAATAGTCCCTTATAATTAATTGTATGGGCTTTTGGTCTACCAAACTTCCGATAAAACTATCTTGGAGAGAGCTTGGACAATATTGTAACGAGCCTTGGCGTCTCCACTGTGCAGAGCTAGTACATCTCTTTGGAGGAGGAGGCAGTTGTGGTTGTAATGTTCCGCTATTGGAACTAGTGGTTGGACATGGATGTATTGTATGACTGGAACTTACACTTCTTAATATAATAAGAGCCAACACGTTTCATGCATATGTTGTATTGTATTCTATGCTACCTGGTTTACTCTAAATGATATATGTATCTGTTTACTTACGCATGCATGTATATCTAACTGTGTATGTATATATGAATCTCTCTGAAATGTGTTGTTGGTTTAACCATCACTTTGGATTGCTTGCTAACTTTCCTTCCATGTTGTGATGCATCTTTACTCACTTGTTCCCTTCTTAACTGTGTGTTATCACAAGTTTCCAACGGGTGCACTCATCTCAACCCCCGTGTGTTAGAACCTCTCATGCACCTTCCTTGGCTCGCTGCAGCTATCACACACTTGCTAGCAGTAGAGTTATCTTACTTTCCTCTTTGTGAAATCACGGTCAAGGAATTACCATACGACCCACTGTTGGGACTCCTACACCAAACGGTCTGAGGTCTAATTGGGACTTCTTACCGAGGAGATCCCCTGACATGTTGTCATGTGCAGCACCGTCAACAGGACATAATATTATAACATCCTCACTAGGCTCCAAAATTCAATCGTGAGCAAAATATTGGAGGGTGTTGATCACAACGACAATACCTCCATACAAGGATGTTCCATACATGTGTGTTGGATCAATGCAAGCATTGTTGGCTTCACTACCCAATTTAAAATCCTCCAATTAGATTGGGGTAATTTGGACAAACATGTGTCTAGTTCCTCCAATTTAAAGAAGACATCCCTGATCTTCATAAACTTAAAATCTAATCAAAGTAAAAACAGTTAATTCCCCTTTTCTTTTTGTTTTTAAAAATACCTCAGTTTCTTATGTTGAAGAGTAATATGGAATCCTTTGGGGAAGGATTTGCTAATATATCTTGTACTTTGCTCCATCAAAACATCACTATCCAAAGAACCAATTAATGTACTGTTGAACTACTACTACAATATCACCAGGTTATATATGGCATTTGTGATGCCTTCTAAGGCATGTTTCCATATGTCATCCATCAATCAATAAACATGGGAATAACTACAATTTACCTTCCAATCTTGCTACAAAATAATAGTCTGCAATTCACTGTTGTGGCATAATAGCTACAATTTGCCTTCCAAACTTGCTACAAAATAACAACCTGAAATTTAATATTGCAACATTTTTTACCACTTAGTACAATCTCTTTTAGCAAGGGATTTGGCTTCAATTACTACCCTTAGCTTGTTGTCTCCTTGGTATCTATCTTGGACCTAAATGATCGCTCAAACTATTACAGAAGTTTCAACTTCAACACCCCAACAAAGCAATATTGGTTGCTTACATATCACCCTTAATCTAATTCTATTGGTTTCCTCTTCAACTTGGCTTCCCAAAGTTTAGCATGTTCAATAGAAGCGACTTGGTCACCTATACTAGTCTCCAAAGTTTTGACTTGTCTTGGCATTTTAATAATTTGATTATGAGATCATTAATGTTGTCACATCAATAAGGATTAATAAATCATTTATATGATCAAATGAATCTATGAATTACATTTGTAACTTGTCTTAATTATTACTAGTTTTTTAGAATTACCCTTCATTGCCAAATTGGTTACACAATTACAGGGACTAGTTCAAAAATCTTAATGAAGTGATCAAAACACTTGTACACCAAATAAGAATCCTTGCTTTTACAAAAAAAACAAATTTACAATTAACATGCCCTTACAAAATATTCAATCCAATGTCTCACGCACAATATGTAACGATATTTTTGTACTCGTTTAGTCTTCAATTGCATCTTAGTAGCAATCAAATACAAATTTACAAGCAACTTGCTACATGTTACAACTCAAATAAATTAGTGAATGTAGACCTATATAGTGTAGAGTTTTAGAGAAATAATAAGCCACTCAAGTATTTTGTCAATCTCTAAGTCCCAATGAACCTTTAATTGTCCTAGCAGTAGAAAACGAATTCTAAGAATAACTCTTATTTCCCTTGCTGGATTTGTTCTTCTATATTTTCATCTCTTTGAAAAGAGTGTCATTACTTTCACCATTGGCTAAAGGCACTTTGCAAGAATTTCATTTGGCATGTCCTTTTCAGAGCTTCCTTTTCCAGTTGCTGATTTACTCCTCATATAAAGAACTCCCATTTTTTAAAGACTCAAAATTGGAACTTCACGCAGAATTATTTTTGAAGAAAACCCTAATGATGGCTCTATCTCCCAAATTTGGCTAGGAAAACATCAAATCCCTTGTACAACAATAAACATGGCTATGGGTTTTCTTTACTTCTTGCAAATCAATTCGACCCAAATTATAACCATGGGACGGAGCAAGAAAAATCAACCTGAATAAGTTCAACTTAAACTCAACCTCCTTTCACACAAATTTGACCATACAAACCGATGGAAATTCAGTTTTTCATAATCTCATGCCATGGTTTTGAAAATATCCCTTGAAAATTTTGGCCCTCCTTCCTTTCCAATTCAGACTCCTCAAATTTTACAAAGTCATCCCTCCTTAACCATTAAAAATTATGCTTCTTTACTAAGCCCAAGTCCTGTTTTGTTGATTTCAGCTGATCCAAGAAAGTTTGTCAGGATATTACCCAATTTTCTTTATTCCAAAATGAAGGCACTCTGAATCTCTCTAGATAATTCCACTCGTTTTTGAAACCATTTATTTCCTTAATGACCTTATCAAAATCATCTCCCCTAACCTGAATAACGATCTGTTTTTCTCTTAACATGCACAGGGAATAGATGCAGTCATCCCTATTGGATAGTCCCAACTAATCTAAGGTAGCTCCTTCCAAGGTGTTGACCATATCTATGATGACATCAACATCTTCATGTATTTTATCGAGAGCCTCACTTGTATATTTAGCCTCAAGTCTAGCACTTTGTATTAGAGTTTTTTTTTTCGCAATCCCCCAGAATCTTCACATATGCTTCAATCGTAGTGATCTTCTGCCAAATTTCTCTCCAAATCTCTTATTTGGCTCATATGAGGATAGTTTTTCCTATTACAGCGACGCGAAGGGCTTCTTTGTAAGATTTGATCTCATTTTTTTTTGTCTCTCAGAGTAGCCTTAATTTACTCAATTTAGATATTCTTTCGCCTCACTGCAACTTTGGCCCTATGGTCTATTTGTGCCTTTTCTTCTGTGAGTGTCTGCAAAAACTGCTTTAATTGAGTGACCTTGACCTACAATACCTTGGGATCCTCAAACTTAGCATTTGAGGATGAAGTAAGTGTTTCATTTATTGCAACTTTACACTCGGTTAAGAGCTTTAGATGTCGCTCCTCGTTTTCCCAAGATTCTATCATGAGCGTCTCCAACTGTTTGAAAGCTTCCTACCGCTCTCCTTCCTTAACTCAAAAAACAACCTCCATGTCATGGAGGCAAGTTTCAACCTCTTGTCTCTTCTTGAAAGCTTGTATTAAGACATGAGGATCATGGTCAGGGATCTCGAGGATCATTTGTAATGCTCTGATCTCCTTGTCCTTCTCATCCAACAATTTCTTTAGAGGAGTTGTTTCATGGGGTTGTCCTGATAGACGCACAATGACATCTTCTAATCCTCTCATTCAATTGGTCTTACAATGTAGGGTTACTCAAGCTATATGAAATTTCTTAGAGATCTTTTCGAGCATGGCCTACATTTTCTTGTTTCCTGTTGAGGAATCTAGTAATCTTCGTGCCACACTTTCACCCACTTGTCAATGTAAATTTATCATCTTGACATCTGATACCTTAACAAGGTGTATAGTCAAGATGGTAGTCTTGGCTCCAACCATTTGCTAGTTCTCCCCTATTTCAAGTTGAACAATCATACGATTCAAGACATTTGCCTCAAAGTTGGTAGTTGAGACAAAACATGGTCTACTACCCGGCAACATCTCTCCAAACGCTGAGGTGTATATGGATGTGGATGCTTAAAGGACTATAGTTAAAGCTACTCTACAAGCCATCATTTTCCTCTGCTCTGTGAATGAGTGTTGGATGTCCAAGGCCTATGCCCCTAAATCTTTTGACCCAACAGCTTTCAAAGTCTGTCTAATTTCTGCATCCAACTACTCAACCCGTTGGTCAAACATGTTTGCATCCACATAACCCTCCTTGGGCATTACTCGCTAAATCATATCAAGTTGAGTCATGCCCTTAGGTTTCCGTTTTATGGAAGAAGAGGCAGAAAATGACGTAGTAGTTTCGATTTCTTCAACACCTATTTGAATTTGATGCCGACTCAAATCAATTTGTACTATTGCTCTTATCATCCCTGTAGAAGATTCTAACTACAAATTCTCTTGAGTTAGTACTGGAAATTTCGCCAACTTATCCAACTCAAGCCTACTTTCGTGAACATAGGTTGATAACCCAACCTGCTTCTTGTGTCGTGAAATGACACCCAAGGGATCATAGTGCCATCAATCATCCTACATTAATCCAAAAGAAGTGATATCCTTTTCCAAAGTATCAATAGCACTTCTATTCTTAGTGATTAAAGGAGAAATAGCATAAGGATAACTAAATTGTGCTCCTTTCTTTTTAGAAACAAAATGACATTCATTTATTGCAAGTTTCTATCTTTAAACCTCATATGCAAACAACAAAGGAATTACATACTTAGGTAGCCAATAAGGCAGCTTGTCAAACCCATACAAACGTGTTACTATATAATCAGAAAATAAGAACCAGCTCCCATTACTTTCTTGTTCAGTTAGTCCTGAGAATTTGGTCTACTCCTTACACATTCTACCTACATTCATTTATGTTATTTTAGCCCACATGGGGTAATAAAAGCAATGGATATACTAAGAATAAGCCAAATGAATGTGTTGAGGGTAGATGGCATCAGTCCAGTGAAATACCTCCTCCTCTTTACCATTGGAGTCAGTGGTGCTCGAAAGGAGTTTAAGACTCATAAAATATGCAGGGTAATTGTAAAGGACTAAGTGTATTAGGTAAGAACAATGGTGGCAGGAACTGAATGGAAGGGAAGTAGATAAATCTACTATTAGGGCGCGGGCCACATATTTCAGAAAATATATAGTCTGTTGGTCTAGATGAAGGGTGATAAGACGAATTGCTAAGAACATTGTCTCGTCCACTTTGGAATCATCAGCAAGTCTGAAAATGATGGAAAAGAGGGAAGTCATGGTTTGAAAGAAAGGTTTAAGTGATCGAGTGGATGTGGGAAAGGATAATTTTAGCTCAATGTTTGTGATCTCGAAGAGGGTCTTCAGGAATTCGAGCTTATCCTCTTCAGACCAAGTGATAAATTCCTTATCTAATCCTTTCTCTGTTAAATCAACACCTTGGGCTAGGATACCTAGCATCTTGGCCAGTATCTACTCGTCTATTTTGAGGAACAATGACCTACTATTTTTAAAATAAATCACCTACTGCTTTGACTCAAAGTGCTCAGCCAAAAAGAGAACCGAGTTAGGGTCAAAATGGACTGGCGGGAGGGAAACATGCAAAATATCAGTCCTGAGCAAGCACAGGTCATCGATTGTTGCAGTTGTTGTGCATGAATATAAATAATTATTTAAATGTGTTTGAAAATTTTCTTTTGTATATGTGTTCTGAATTTACTAAAATTTTGCTAAAGGAGACCCCAAATTCCTTCCCAAACCATATTTTACGTGTTAGGTGATAAAACATAAAATATAAAGAGATAAAGAGGGGATACTATAAGGGAATCTGGCTCCGCGAGAATTTATAAAAATCTATGTAACAAGATTTGTTTGCGAGGGGGCTGGCATATTGCAAAGACCTGGATATCGAGACGAGTAGAAGCATTACGATACAAATTTCTAGGATGCCCTTGTATGAAAGTTACTACTAAACTTCGCTCCACTACCAATGAGTGTCTATAGCCCAAATCGAGTCATTCGTTGTCTCGTTAATAAGATTTGTTTGTGCTTCTTGTTTGCCGAAACTGTAAGCTCGTCGTGTTCTTATTGACGGATTTTATAGCTTTCGATTTGCATGACAAAGTGAGAAAAACCACAATGGAGCTTTCCAATGCCGCTGATATCACTTCGTTTCCAGCGAGTGTCCATAGCCCCAACAGAGTCATCAACATACCCCGCTCTAACCAAAACTTAGGGGATGGGTAGGTAACGCACTGAATTTCTAAATGCCACTGACCTTGCTCCACTGCCAGTGAGTGTCTATAGCCTCGACGGAGTCATCAACATACCCCATCCTAATAAGGGAGGCTTAAGATTAGTGAGAACAAACTTGGTAATTCTTTTTTGTACAGGAGGAAAAAAAATTGCTTTATCGACTCGAGTTATAAAAGTTTGCAACATACAGGGCCTCAAGGACTTGTTGAGATGCATAGGTGTAAGATTATTTCAGGGAGAAAAGGCAAGGGACCAAAGGAATCGAGATTTTTTTGTGTGAAAATCACATATCCTCAAAACCAATGCGTTTGGGAAGTACCCATAGCTCCATAAGCAGACTTTTAATAGAAAATTCAACCACTTAGTTAAATGTAAAATGAGGAAAAGAGAACTCACATGGTGCAAGGATTATAATTTAATTTTCTCATTTCAGCGAATATTTAGTCAAGCATTTCATAATTATGATTATTTCATTTCCCAGATATTTCTTTTTATTGAAATCAATTTGGTTTATATATACATGCTTTGTCCTAATATATACATTCTTGTGTGACTCTCAACTTATTATTATTATTATTATTATATTATTATTATAATATTATTATTATAATTATTATTATAATATATATATATATAGAAATATATATATATATATATATATATATATATATATATTAACAACAGAAAGACTTTAGCAGGTAATGTATGTTTGAGGAATTGACCGTTAATAGCTCAACCAACTTCCTCTCCTTCAAAATTCTTTAGGGAAAAGGAATTTCCCCCCTCAACTCCATCGATGACAAATAGTCTTATCCACAGGTTATCAAATTTCTTCTGTTTTCCTGGCTCTTCATTCCTCTTATCCCACTTAATAACCCAATCCCTAGGGGAAAATATTTTTTGTTATCCTGTTTATAAAAATCTCATTTAACTCTAGATTGGCGTTGATTTATTCTTTCAAAAACTAGTTCTCTCTCTTACTGCAGCGGGATCATTTGATTAATCCATCATTGCAAGTCATTGGGTTCTTCATTTATTATTGTAAACTCTTCATGACTTTAGTACCTAGGTATAAGGGGAATATGGCCTCTAGCCCATAAACAAGTTGGAAAGGGGAAGTGCCAATGGACTTTTTGGTGATGATCCTATCAACCGAGACAACATATTTTAGTCCTACATGCCAATTTCACTTTTTTGAATGTAAAGACTTCTTTGGGATTTTAACGATATTCATATTGGTGGATTCGGAGAGCCCATACCCCTAAGAGTAATAAGAAGTTGAGTGTCCCAATTTAACTTCGTAGTTATTGAAAAAAATTGAAATGTGGCCAGACAAAAAGGCTTAGGATTATCAACAATAATTTTCAGAGGGCACCCAAAACAAGAGAATATATTCTCAGTAAAAAAAATCCATTACAATTGTGTCGTTAATCTTTCTCAATGGTGCAGCTTCCACTCACTTTGTGAAATAATCATTTGCAGTGACAATCCAATAGTGTTGACCACTAGAAGGGGGGTGGATTTCCCCAATGAAGTCTAAACCCCATTGTTGGAATGGTGCCTCGGTTATAATAGGATTTAAGGGTAACACTGTGAGGTTTTGTTCTCCTCCGAAAATATGGCATTGGTGGCAAGAAATTACTTTTCTGTTAATGTCACAAAAAAGAGTGGACCGGTAAAGGCCACTCCTTAAAATTTTATGGGTTGTAACCCGCCAAGTGTAGTGACCATGTTGAGTTGTGTTATATTCTTTCCACAACTAGCCCACGTAGTTAACTGAGGGTTAGAGGGGGGAGGTCATAGGGGGTTTGAGGGGTACTCGTAACCCCACTTTATGGGGTCTGGGGTAGTACCCCGAAAAATTTTGGTTTTGGACCCTATGTTAGGTTGGGCGGACCCACCTATGGTTTTGTGCATGATTTTCGAACATGTTTTTTGGACACGATGGTTTTCGGTCCATAGTTTTGGACGCGATGGTTTTTCGGTCCATGGTTTTGGATGCTTCAGCATGTATAAATATGTATTGTAACATTGAAAGGAACATAATGAAAAATCAAGCTGGTAGTCCTGGTTTTAGGATCCAGGGGAAAATCTCTGTGTATATGTGTTTTATGTGTTATGCTCTCGCATTGTTTCTTTTATGTGTTTTAGAATTCGTATGAAGGTAATTTTTGTATGGGGTTAAAACCTACATTTGGTATTAGAGTTGTTTTGGCTTCAAGGGGATGCCTTTGTTGCTGAGGGGTTTCACTCGGACCTATGGTAGACCCTGTTCAGTGGGAGATCTGCGAGATTGATTCTGTTGGTGAAAGAAGATGGCGAGCAGTGGAAAGATAGAGATCGAGAAATTACTGGTCAGAGTTTTGAGTTATGGAAACTCAAGATGGAGGATCTGTTGGTGGATAAAGATCAGTGGATCACGGTAGATCTGGGTACTAAACCAACGGGAATGTCTGATGAAGAATGGAAGAAGTTGGATCGGAAGGAAAAGAGCACAATACGATTGTGTGTCTCAGATTTAGTATTGTTGAATGTATCAGGGGAAGCTACAGCGAAGGCTTTGTGGGACAAGTTAGGGACTTTGTACCAATCTATGTCTCTGGTGAATAAATTGTTCCTGTAGAAAAAGTTGTATAACCTGAGGATGAAAGATGGAGACTCGGTGACAGAGCATCTGAACACATTTAATACTGTAGTAAGTCAGTTAGCATCTCTTAATATTAAAATTTCAGATGAAGATAAGTGCATTAGTTTGTTGTGTTCTCTACCAAATTCGTGGGATAGTCTGGTTATTGCAATAGGTAGCAATGCAACTGCCTTGCAATTTGATGAAATAGTCCCATCCTTACTGACGGAGGAGATGAGATGGAAAAATATGGAGAGCCATAATGGCGATGCCTTGTCTGTACGAGTACGGTCCCAGAACAGAAACAAAAATAAGTCATCAAGTGGGAGATCTAAATCTAGAGCACGAGCTAAATCTCCAAGAAAACATGTAAAGTTGGTGTGCTAGAAATGCGGAAAGGAAGGGCACTACAAAAGGGACTGTAAATCTAAATCTCTTGACAAAGGAAAGGGATTTGATGATTCCCCTTCTGCAGAGGTGAAAACTACCTCAGATGAAGGTGGGGATGTGTACTTGGCTTCTTCAAGTACACATGTAGATCATGAGACATGGTTGATTGACTCAGGTGCATCCTTTCACTTCACTCCCCATAGAGAGTGGTTCTGCGAGTATGAGAAATACGATGATGGTGATGTCTTCTTAGGGGATGATAGGAAGGCTAGAATCATTGGTCCTGGAAAAGTAAAGTTGAAGTTGCAAGGTGGAAGGGTTAGAACACTTCTAGGTGTTCTACATATTCCTGCATTGGCCAGACATCTGATTTCTATAAGCAAGATGGATGATGCAGGTGTAAAAACAGTGTTTGAGAAGGATACTTGTAAGAAGGTTTGAGGAGCATTGGTATTGATGCGGGAAGTTCGGATTGGAACTCTATACAAGCTGCAAGGCAGCACTGTTGTTGATGGGTGCAACAGTTCTGTGGTTCTTGAAAGTGGAGCAGAAAATCTAGTGGTCTCTAGAGAGAAGACCATGTTGTGGCATCAAAGGTTTGGACATATTGGAGAGCAGGGCCTTCGAATACTTGATGGTAAAGGTATGGTAGAATGTATGAGTAATAGCTCTCTAGATTTTGATTTCTGTGAAAATTGTGTATATGGGAAGCAGAATTAGGTGAGTTTCCCTTCTGGTAGTAAGAGGGCGAAACAGATATTAGACCTTGTGCACAGTGATATGTTTGGACCTATGAAGGTTCCATCACTAGGCAAGTCTATGTACTATGTATCATTTATAGATGACTTCTCAAGGAATACATACATATATTTCCTTAAGAAGAAATCTAAAGTCTTTGACAAGTTTAAAGAATTCAAGGCTCTGGTGGAAAACTAGATAGAGAAGAACATAAAGGTTTTGAGGACAGATAACGGTGGAGAGTTTTGCAGCAAGGAATTTGAAGAGTTTTGTAAGAAGTGTGGTATAGCATGACAGAAGGCTACTCCATATACACCTCAGCAAAATGGAGTTGCAGAAAGAATGAACAAGATGTTGATGGAAAGGGCAAGGAGCATGCTCAGTGGTGCCGAGTTAGGACAGGAATTCTGGGCAGAGGCAGTGGATACTGCATGTTACCTGGTCAACAGGTCACCTTCATCGGCGTTGGAGGATAAGACTCCACAAGAGGTATGGATTACTAAGAAACCCTCCCTTTCACATCTGTGAGTATTTGGATGTGATGCATATGTACATGTTCCAAAGGAGAAACAAACCAATTTAGATAGTAAATCTGAAAAATGCATCTTCATTGGGTATAAGGATGGTTTAAAGGGTTATAAGCTTTGGAACCCAGTAACAAGGAAGGTTGTGTACAGCCAAGATGTGGTGTTCAGAGAGGTGAAAGATGTTATTAAACATGAAGTCCAACCAAAGGAACCTGAGAAGATAGAGTTTGAACTAAAGGAGGAAGAATCAGACTCTGTAGCAGAGGAGGAATCAGAAGATGAAGAGCCACAAACTCCGGCTGTGAGAAGATCAGTTCGAGGAAGAAGGCAGCCAGAAAGGTATAGTCCATCTGCTTTCTGTTCAAATTTTGCTTTGTCTGTTACTAATGATGATCCCAGAACTATGAAGGAAGCAATGGATTCAGAGGATGGAAAACTCTGGAAAGAGGCCATGGTTGATGATATGGCATCTTTGCACAAAAATGAGGCTTGGGATCTGGTGGAGTTGCCGGCTGGAAGGGAACCCATTGGTAGCAAATGGGTGTTCAAGAAGAAGACAAATGCAGAAGGGAAGGTGGAGAAATACAAAGCTCGGTTGGTAGCAAAAGGTTATTCCCAGGTGCCGGGAATTGAATTTTGGTGATATTTTTTCTCCTGTTGCCAAGGTAACTTCTATTAGATTACTTTTATCTGTTGCTGCTGCTTTTGATTTTGAGGTAGAACAGATGGATGTGAAGACAACATTTCTTCACGGGGATTTGGAAGAGGAAATCTACATGAAGTAACCCGAAGGCTTTGCGGTAAAGGGTAAGAAAGAACTGGTATGCAAGTTAAAGAAGTCTCTATATGGGTTAAAACAGTCAACAAGGATGTGGTATCAGAAATTTGATACATTTATACGGGGACTTGGCTTCACCAGAAGCAAAGCAGATCACTGTGTGTATTTTAAATTAATTGGTGACCGTGTTATTTATCAGGTCTTGTATGTGGATGATATGTTGTTGGTTGGAAATGACAAAGAAATTATCTAGGATTTGAAGACCCAATTGTCCTCCAAATTCGACATGAAAGATCTTGGTGCTGCAAACTATATTTTGGGCATGGAAATTAAAAGAGATCGAGCAAAGAGGAAGCTCTGATTAAACCAGAGGAAGTATGCCGAGACAATATTGCAGAGGTTTAATATGCAGGATAGTAAACCAGTGAAGGTTCTTGTTCCTGTAGGTGTAAAGTTATCTGCTGAACAGTGTCCAAGACACAAGAAGAGGAAGAGGATATGTCTCATTTTCCATATGCAAGTGCAGTCGGTAACCTGATGTATGCAATGGTCTGTACTGGACCAGACATTACACATGCAGTGGGAGTATTGAGTAGGTTTATGTCAAAACCAGGAAAGGAGCATTAGACAGCAATGAAGCAGGTTTTCAGGTATTTGCGTGGCACTAGTGATTATGGTTTGTGCTACCAAGGAAGACTAGGATTAGATAGAGTGTTGGATATTCATGGCTTTGTTGATGCGGATTGGGCTGGAAATATGGATTAGAGAAGATCTACAAGTGGGTATGTGTTTAACTTATTTGGAGGTGCAGTCAGTTGGATGAGTAAGAAACAATCTGTAGTGGCACTATCAACTACAGAGGAAGAATACATGGAAGCCACTCATGCAAGCAAGGAAGCAGTTTGGTTGCAGAGATTGTGTTCAAGTATGGGGTTAGTACAGGGAGCTATAAGGATAGACTGTGACAACCAAAGTGCAATTTTCTTGTCAAAGAACCCTGCATATCATTCAAAGACAAAGCACATTGATGTTCAGTATCACTTTGTGAGGGATATGATAGAAGACAAAAAGGTGTTGCTGGTAAAGGTGGACACTTTGAAGAATATTGCAGATGCATTGAAAAAATCTGTGAGCTCTGAGAAGTTCTGTCGGTGTAGAGAAACAGTGGGCATTGTAGGGCTGGATAAATGACTAAGCTCTCTTGTGGCCCCCTTTGGAAAGAAAACAAAAAGTGGGAGAATGTTGAGTTGTGTTATATTCTTTCCACGACTAGCCCACGTAGTTAACTGAGGGTTAGAGGGGGAGAGGTCACAAGGGGTTTGAGGGTACCCATAACCCCACTTTATGGGGTCCTGGGCAGCGCCCAGGAAAATTTTGATTTTGGACCCTATGTTAGGTTGGGCGGACCCACCTATGGTTTTGTGCATGATTTTCACACATGTTTTTTGGACGCGATGGTTTTCGGTCCATGGTTTGGATGCTTCGACATGTATAAACATGTATTGTAACATTGAAAGGAACATAATGAAAAATTAAGTTGGTAGTCCCGGTTTTGGGATCCAGGGGAAAATCTCTGTGTATATGTGTTTTATGTGTTATGCTCTCACATTGTTTATTTTATGTGTTTTATAATTCGTATGCAGGTAATTTCTGCACGGGGTTAAAACCTACAGACCACCGCACACCCACCAAGTGTAGTGACCACCGCACACTCGCTGTGGTGTTGAGTGATCAGGTAATCAACCAGAGATGGGTGGACACAGTCCAAAAGAATACCTACTAGATCTTTCCAATATAATCTACCATCTATAATACAATAACTAATAGCTTTTAATTTTAAAGAACACTTGCAACCTTTCTCGATGAATTAAGAAAATGCATAGTCTTAAGGTAACTAATAATATCCTTGTACCATTCAGCTGATAAGAAATCGATATGAATGGTAGCGGCACTTGGTTGAAGTAGCAGCAACCGTGACTGATTATCCTGTTGACCTTCCTTTTTTGCAACTGAACTCTCAAGAGTAATTAGATTGATGTCGAGCGCATTAAAGTTTGCCTCTGCAAGTAACTTACCTAACCCTTTCCCTTTGATGATTTTAATATGTTTTAATTCCAAATCATATTCTTGAGTTTTAGAAATCCATTTTCCTCTTCGCCCCTCAATGTCATGTTGCAAGAGTATATCTCTAATAGCAAGGTGAGGGAGATACATTATTGATTTGGCCAGTGAGATATATTCTCTGAAAGCCTTAAGCATTTTTACTAGGGCGTAAGACTACTTTTCTATAATATTATATTTTAACTCATCATTTTGGAGGGACTTACTGAAAAAGGCTACTGGCTATTCATACCCATCTTGGTTCTTTTGCAGCAATACTGCAGCAATAGTATGCTCAGAGGCAGATGGAAAAACGATGAAATTCTTCGTGTAATTCAGGATAATAAGAACAAGAGCTTCCATTAAATAATTTTTAATTTCTTGAAAAGAATGCTTTGATGCTTCATCCCATTGGATATCATTACCCTTTTTTAGCATATGAGTAATATTTTTTATTATTTCTACAAAATTGGGAATGAATCTTCTTACAAAATTTATTTTCCTAGAATTCCCTGGACCTCTTTTTTGGTGCGCGGGAAATAAATAGTCTGAAACACATGTACCCTTTCGGGGTCAATCCTAATGCCCTGTTGGGATATTATATGTCCTAATAACTTCCCTTCAAACATTGCAAAGAAATATTTCTTCGGATTTAGAGACAGACCAAACCTGCGACACTTCTGAAAGATAGCTTCCAGGTGTTTAAGGTGTTGGTTATCATCAGAAGAGAAGGTAGTCATTTCATCTAAATATATGATCATGAACCGATCCTTTTCATTGGTGAAAGAAATATTCATTTCCCGCTAAAAAGTTCCTTCGACGTTGATTAACCCGAAGGGCATCTTCTTGCACATGAATGTACCCTAAGGAATAGTAAAATCGGTTTTATACATATCATCCCTATGGATAACTATCTGGTTATAGTTAGAGAACCCATCCATCATGGAGATGCAGAAAATGCCCACTGATCATTGTAGAATGGCGTCCATTTTCTAGAGGGGATAATTGTCTTTTAGGGATGCTCTATTAAGATTCCTAAAATGTACGCATAGTATAATTTCACCACTTTTATTTTTAACTGGTACCAAGTTGGCCACCTAGGTGGAATATCACAGGGGAATTATAATCTTTCTGTCTAAAATATTTTTTATTTAGTTATCAATGGGAGGAAGTAGGAAGGGGTTAATATGACGAAGCTTCTATTTGAAAGGCTTAGCTCCCTCTTTTAGAGGAATCCGATGTTCTATTAAACTCTGATCATAAGTCTTGAGGTCGTCATATGACTAGGCAAAGACGTCAACATATGTCGAGAGAAGGTGGATATAACATTCCTTCATGTCAAGCAGAAGAAGCTTCGACAAATTAACCAACTTACTTTCATATGTAGCAGATATGTTGACAACCTCTATTTTGACATTTGGGGGTTTAAGGGACGGGCTAGCCACGACGCCATTATGATCGAAAATTTTCTCCAAAGGAATTAATCCTCTGGGGATGTAATTATTTTATAGTTGAATAACGCCATGGTTGTTGCTCCTGGAACCTAGATGAGAAGAATGAATCAGAGGCATATCTACATCCTCGTCTTCATCGATACAATGGTCTGAGAATTCTCCAGTCAATTATATGAACCTTTTAATTTGCGTTCATCCTCAAATACCTGCCAATGCTTAGTGTTCTCATGTATGGAGAGTCTACAGAGAACCTCTATCTCAAACTTGATCTTATGTCCAGTGGGTGGGACGAAAGTGGGAACTGTAGTAAAATTAATTACTAATAAAAAATTGTCGACTAAGTCTGAAACTTGATTCCTATAGGCACACAAACAAGGGTGTTTAGTCTGACATTTGGTTGTCACCTGCTTAATTACCAGTTCAGAGTCGTCAAATACAGATAAGTTTTTTTAATATTTAGTTTGCACATAGTTTCTAGTATGAGCATAAGGGCTTCATACTCAGAAATATTATTAGTTGTTTCAAAATTCACTTTAAAAGAAAAAGAATATTTTTTTTAGAAGGTGGTATTAGAACAACACCTGCACCGTATCCCGCTCTAGAAGAGGCACCGTCAAAGTACATCTTCCAAACCGAATTAGGGTCCAGAGGGAAAGAGAGAAGGTTAGTCTTCTTAGTTAAAGAAGACTTCTCCTCCTCTGAGACATAAAACACAAAATTCCCCATGTTTTCCTCTACTGTATAAACCGGGGAATTCTTAGGGTTCTCCTCAGAACTAATCGTGTAGGTTAGTGTGGGTTCCACGTAGAGACGAAGTGTGCCTCCTCCAAAAACAAGGATTGTAGCATATGATAGGTCTAACTAGAGTGATCCACCAAGTTTAGCACCCGTGCTCCTCGAAAGAAGCATCCCATAATTTGTGGGAACATCGGCCATGGCAATATCCATAATGAGGCTTTTGACCGGAACTTGAGCTAGAACTATGACAAGGTCCTTGATAACTCCTAAACACTTGACACTTCGAGAATCAAAAGAATAGAGATCATGATACACCTGGGTTATACTTAACCCAATCTTCTCCGTGATTTCTTTGGGCATAACATTATGAGAGGTTCCAGAATATAACATACAATTGTGGAGGTTCGGATCATGGATTTTTAGACTAATATAAAACAGAGGAACTGCAGCACCACTCTTTTGCTCTGTTGGACCCAACGAAATTTTAGGAGCATCATCTTCCACATTTATCACATCATTTGATCCAATTTCCTGTGATGATTGTTGAGAAGCTTTAAGGAAGGAGTATATTTCTTCCTTATAGTTGGGAACTTTCATTATTTTAGTTAAAGGCATGTTGATCCTAAGTTTGTTTAACTCATTTGTAAATTGAATTTTTTTATGTGAGGAAGTTCTACCTCTACAGGGTTAGGTTTAGTAGGCATGGAGATCTTGGGCTTAACCATCGGAGGTTGAGGATTTATTTCCTTATGAGGTAGTAGCTCCTTCATGGGCCTAGGTTATATTTATGCTAAATTTGATCCTCCAGTTGTTTCACAAATCGTCGAAGCTAGGGATTCCAAATTTCAAGTTCTAAGTACTCAGGGGAGTCACGGGATGTTATATCAAAGGAATTAATAGAATCCAGATTGGGGTATTCTCCTTCTTTTGGATTCATAAGTTGGTTGGCTATGTCGTCGTCATATTATTTGATAAAATTGGCGTTATTCTTTAACGGAGGCCAAATGGGGGATCCTCAGGCCTTTGTCCTCACTGCAACATTTATTGTGGGTGAGGACAGTTAAATGGGGCTTGATTTCACTAAGGAAAGTTTGGGTTACTGTTCTATGGATTTGGGTGGAAATTGGGTTGAACTAAGGGATTCATAGGAGGTGGGGAAACACGCTTATTTCCCACTTCTAAGCGTTGAATATTATTTGTTACGGATTTGATAAGTTTTGAAATTTATTCATTTTGTTGTTCTTGCAAAGAGGAAGAGGTGGGAAGCTTCTAAGAGGCATCCGCAATCTTTTTCTTACCTTCGGACTTATTATCCCGAGATAACCTTTTCCCCGTATCAATGAGATTTCCTTCGCAGGCGAAAGCTTTAGTTTGCACGTTAACTAATGTTGTAGGCTCTCTTTCTCAAAGAGAATAGGACAAATCGTCATCCAGGGTAGTAGTGTATGCTACAATTCCGGCGGTATCGGAAGGGCGAACTGCAGGTGGGAGGTGATTCTAACACTTAGTAAATCTCTTATTCAAATCAGATACAAATTCGTACCATTTTAATTTCAGTGCGACAAACTCTGTAAGCCAAATTTGATTACTCTTTTTAATGCCATATCATTGTATAAATAATTAAACCAACCTATTCATCGAGTTAATGGTATTGGGGGCAAGGGTTCTAAACCATTTGTGGGGCTTGCCTTCAAGGCTTTGTACCAATAATTTCACGCAGACATCATCATATTCTACCCCCAAGTTTTCGCGATAATCTTGGAACTTGATCACATGATATTGGGTGGTTCAATCACCTTTGTTATTGAACCTTGGAAGGTTTCAATCATATTTTGGGGGAAAATCGTGTAAACCTCCTTGGAGATAGAGGGGTGATATCTGGCATTAACCCAAGCATTCATAACAAGAGGCAGAGGAAGATTATGCGAGATAGGAGAAGTTGAAGATTGATACTCATTAGGAGGAAGAGTTGGACTATTTGAAGGTGTAAATGGTGCAAGAGAAATCACAAGGTCAGTTTGAGAGGAAGATGATGAAGCATCAGCTTGAAAGCCTGAGCGCGAGGGGGTGAAAATTCCACTTTCCCGAGGATTAGGTGACAACAGGTGATTATGTACGAATTCATCGAGGCGTCTTCTCCTATTTGCGATAGTAACAAGCACTTCGAGATCGTCCAAAGGAGGGTCGCTAATGTCACATGTAGATATGGTTAACCTTCAAGGGGTTTCCATGTTTAAATGAAATAAAAAAGGAAAATGAATAAATTTCTAGGCTACATGAATTTGCAAGTGACTTCTAATTAATTCATAAAAATACAATTACAATTCTAACAGAGTACCTTGGCAGCAACGGACATCCACTTCCGCAACAACTTTCAAACTCTACGAGGTTGTCGTAGTACAGGGATATGTGGATTCGGCTGGACTCTTTCGTCTTCTCATGGTGAGATTTCCCAATTTTGTTGTAATTCTCTATGAGTCTGGGAAACCTGCAATGAAAGTTGATACAACCTGTTAAGAACGTTGCGTTGATCAGCGCCAAAAGAATGTCAGTGCTAGTAAATATCTCTTAATTTACCATAACTCTTAATTTACCAATGGTACTAATATCTCCCCAGAAACGACGCCAAACGAATGTTGGTGCTCAAATTGTTCCCACCTATAAACAATTTAAGTACGCATTCACTGAGGACTAAACAATCCTCCCACTCTAGGTGTCACTGCTAACCTCCAACACTCAACAAGGGGTAATCTTGGAATCTGAAATATCTTATTTTCAATGAGAAAACATATTTAGGCGAGATAGAGATAATTAATTGTTGTAATAAATAATGGCTTTAACGGAAGAGAGGAACGCAACTTAATAAGTCTCAACTCTGAGATTCTATTTCAGGCCATCAGGAAAGATAACAATAGATTTGAACAGGAACAATAATAACGATTTATGTAAAGAAAAATAAAGAAAAACTAAAAATAATAGAACACGAGTATGGGAATGTTCACGAAGCTTAAGCTACAACATGTGCATCAAGTGCAAGCACATCAAAATCTTGCTTTACTCTACAAATGGAAACAGTTAATAATAAATATCGTGATTGGAATCGCTAACAGGGAAGAATTTTTTCATGATTTGGGGAACGAGGAAAACATGCAAATAAAACATATTTAGAACAGTGATGAGCAAAAAAGATTACTGCAATCACACTTAAGACAAGGACTATTGTAAAACGAAAGGTGTAATTTCAATTATTAATAATCCATGATTGATCATCTAGTATTATGATGATAGTATAAATATCGAAACATGAAAGCCAAACAAACTAATTTCTAAATGAGGGCAAGCCTCAGATTTAACTTTGTTGTGATTGTAAATGAAAATGACAAGAACAAAAATAAAACAAGATCGCTTCAATAGAACTTCATATTTGAAAAATAAAAATTGTGTAGCATGTACAATCAACTTCTATATAAAATAAGTTTCTCACTTCTACCAATAATCGCCTCGTGATGGGAAACGGGGCTTTAAATTATAGTTTTCAAAAATATAACTGTCTTTTGTAACTTTCTTTATGTAAACAACTCACTTTCAAATTAAGTAACTAAATGAAATAAAATAAAATCTAGGAAAGAAATAATCACGTGTCATGTCGTCGCTGCAACTTTGGAGTTTTGGTATTTTTAGTGAGTCCCATAGGAGTAAGTGTGTGTGCCCTGTGCATTCTGACCGTTGAAGTGCATGTCATGATCAAAGGGATTTCATCCCAATCCTCGGGCTGGTTTGTAGCAGACTGCATAGATGAAACAAGATTAAAAAAATGTGATGTAGTAGCAAGCTGCTCGATTGTGGTGTTGTGTTTGAAACTATTATTTAGCTTCACTAGATTATCCCACTCATCAGAAGGTAACCAAGGCATGTTTTTATGCTTTGTGGTCACTACCACTAATCGTGATATTATTTTATACCTGGAGGTGGGAAAGTTTTGTATGATATTGCTTATCCTATTTAGGTTAGTAAAGTCTCAGCAAAGAGCGTTAACGACTATGTAAGGACCAACCGCTTCTTCTGCTAGTATGTTCAAGCAGCCGAAGTCTTGTTCTGTTGATTTCAGCTAATCTGAGAAAGTTTGCCAGGATAACCCAATTTTCTTTATTCCAGAACGAAGGCACTCTGAATATCCCTAGTTAATTCCACTCATTTTTTAAATCATTTATTTCCTTGATGACCTTATCAAATTCGTCTCGCACAACCTGAATAGTGATCCGTTTTTTTCTTAACATGCACAAGGAATAGATGCAGTCATCCCTGGTGGATAATCCCAAATGCTCTAAGGTAGCCTCTTCCAAGGTGTTGACCATATCTATGACAACATCAAGGTCTTCATGTATTTTATCTAGAGCTTCACTTGTAGATTTAGCCTCCAATCTAGCACTTTGTATTAGAGATTTTCACAATCCCCTAGAATCTTCATATTTGCTTCAACCATAGTGATCTTCTACCAAATTTCTCTCCAGATCTCTTCTTTGGCTCGTATGAGTATAGTTTTTCTTATTACAGTGACGCGAAGGGCTTCTTCGTAAGATTCGATCTTATTCTTTTTATCTCTCAAAGCAACCTGAATCTACTCGATTTCAATATTCTTTCACCTTACTACAAATTCGGCCCTACGGTCCATTTGTGCCTTTTCTTCTGTGAGTGTTTGCAGATCCTTCTCTAATTGAGTGACTTTGACCTGCAATATCTTGGGATCCTCAGACTCAACAGTTGGGGTCGAAGCAAGGGTTTCATTTATTGCAAATTTATACTCGGTTAAGAGCTTCATATGTCGCTTATCTTTTTCCTGAGATTTTGTCTTGAGCGTCTCCAACTATTTGAAAGCTTCCTACTGCTCTCCTTCCTTAACTCGCAAGGCGACCTCCATGTCATGGAGGTGAGTTTCAACCTCTTCTCCTCTCTCGAAATCTTGTATTAAGACATGAGGATCATGCTTGGGGATCTTGATGATCGTTTGTAATGCTTTGATCTCCTTATCCTTCTCATCCAGCAGTTTCTTTAAAGGAGTTGTATCGTAGGGCTGTCTTGATTAACGCATGATGATATATTCTAATTCTCTAATTTGATTCATCTTAGAATGCAGGGCTACTCAAGCTATATGCAATTGCTCAGAGACCTTTTTGAGCATGGCCTACATTTTCATTGTTTCTTCCGAGGAATTCAATAATATTCATGCCACAATTTTTTCGGCTTGTCAATGTAAATTTATCATCTTGGCATTTGATACCTTGTCGATTTGTATAGTCAAGGTGGCAGTCCTCACTCCAACCATTTGTTGGTTCTCCCCTATTTCAGGCTGAACCACGATAAGATTCAAGACATTTGCCTCAAACCCGGTAGCTGAGACAAAATGGGGCCCGCTACCCAGTAGAACCTCTCCATGTGCTGAGGTGTTTGTGGATGGGGATTGTTCAGGGACTATAGTCAATGCTGCTCAAGAAACCATCATTCCCATCTACTTTGTGAACGAGTGTTGGATGGCAAAGGCATGTGCCCTTAAACCCTTTGGCCCAACAACTTTCAAAGTTTGTCTAATTTTTGCATCCAACTGCTCGACCTGTTGGTCAAACATGTATGTGTCCACATCACTCTCCTTGGGCTTTACCCGCTGAATCATATCAAGCTTAGTCATGCCCTTGGGTTTTTCGTTTATGGAAGAAGAGGTAGAAAATGACATAGTAGGTTCGATTTCCTCAACACCTATTTGAATTTGATGTTGACTTGAATCAATTTGTATGACTGCTCCTGCCATCCCTGTAGACGACGCTAACTGCAAATTCTCTTGAGTTAGTACTGGCAAGGTCGCCAGCTTCTCCAACTCGGGCTTGCTTTCGTGAACATAGGCTGATAACCCAACCTGCTTCTTATGTCACTAATGACACCCAAGGGATCAT
The DNA here is from genome assembly GCA_000404065.3 of Pinus taeda. Lineage (NCBI taxonomy): Eukaryota > Viridiplantae > Streptophyta > Pinopsida > Pinales > Pinaceae > Pinus > Pinus taeda. The sequence continues at coordinate 1,684 of APFE030686579.1, read as the reverse complement.
AACGCCAGCAATCATCCTACACGAATCCAAAAGAAGCAATTTCCTTTTCCAAAGTATCAATAAAACTTTTATTCTTAGCGATTAAACGAGAAATATCATAAGAATAACTAAATAATGCTCCTTTCTTTTTAGAAACAAAATGACATTCATTTACTAAAAGTTTTTGTATTAAAACCTCGTATCCAAACAAAAAAGAAGTTACATACTTAGGAAGTTGGTAAGGCAGCTTGTCAAACCCATATAAATGTATCACTGTATAATTAGGAAATAAGAACTAGCTCTTGTTACTTTCATGTTCAGTTAGTCTCAAGAATTTTGTCTGCTCCTCAAAAATTCTACCTACATCCATTTCTATTATTTTAGCCCTCATGGAGTGAGAAAAACAATCGATATACTGAGAATAAGCCAAAGGAATGCGTTGACGGTAGATGTAATTAGTCTAGCATAATACCTCCTCTTTACCATTAGAGTCAGTGGTGCTCATGAGGAGTTTAAGACTCATAAAATATGCAGGGTAATTATAAAGGACTAAGTGTATTAGGTAAGAACATTGGTGACAGGCACTGAATGGAAGGGCAATAAATAAATCTACGGTTAGGGTGCGGGCCAAATATTTTGGAAAATCTATAGTCTGTTGGTCTAGATGAAGGGTGATAAGGAAAATTTCTAATAACACTGTCTCATCCACTTTGGAATCGTTGGCGAGTTTGAAAATGACGGAAAAGAGGGAAGTCAAGGTTTGAAAGAAAGTTTTAAGTGACTGAGTGGATATGGGAAAGGATAATTTTAGCTCAGGGTCTGAGGTCTCGAAGAGGGTCTTCAATAATTTGAACTTAGCCTCTTCATCCCAAGGATAAATTCCTTGTCTAATCCTTTCTATGTTAAATCAACACCTTCGACTAAGATACCTAGCATCTTGGCCAATATCTGCTCATCTATTTTGAGGAACAATGACCTTCTATTTTTAAAATAAATCACTTATTGCTCTGACATGAAGTGCTCAGCCAACAAGAGAACCGAGTCAAGGTCGAAATGGACTGGTGGGAGGGTCGCATGAAAAATCGTGGTCATGAGCAACCATAGGTCATCAGTCATTGCAGTTGTTGGTGAAGTAAGAATCCTTTTCAACATAAGTATATTGGTCAGGCACACCTTAGTGTCCTGAACGCCAACCAATTCATTTACTAGGGCTTCCTTTCCTGTTGCCTCAGCCATTGATACACAGTGTTAGCGCTTGAAATTTCACCTCAGGCTGAGAAAGGTAAACCTCAAGGCTACATCAAACCATTTAGCCTCGTAGCTAGCCCTACGGGGCAGGAGAAGGCTCTCTCCGGTCTATCTCGTAAAATCGCCAATAGATGAGATGACCAATAAGGTAACACTGATATTAGGCTAGTAAACTGATTAGAAAGATTGATTTTGGAGTTTTGGGTTTTTGGTGGCAAATTGAGGGGATGGCAATTTTGGGTGCGGGGACTGGACACAGTTTCTGCAGGGGGTTCTTTGGGGCGAGGTAGGAGACAGTATTGATGCCTTTAATTGAAGTGGATGGTCCGGAATGACAGGTGAGGAGCTAAGGAGAGCAAACAATAACTTTGAATTCTCCTTAAACAGTAGAAAACATTGAAATTAAACAAACTTAAAAGCAGAGCATGGCAAGCATGAATTCTTACTTTAACACTTC
>APFE030686577.1:161751-203368 GCA_000404065.3 Pinus taeda | reverse complement strand
CCAACCTAACATAGGGTCCAAAACCAAAATTTTCCAGGGCGCTGCCCCGGACCCCATAAAGTGGGGTTACGAGTACCCCTCAAACCCCTATTAACTATGTGGAAAGAATATAACACAACCCAACATTGATGTGCAGTGAGTTCCTCGCAGACACGTGTACTGGAGCCATTGCTTGTTTATCCTTCTTAGGTCTTCGCATACGTGGTGATTTTTGGATCTCTGCCACAACCTCGGCACCTTCTGGAACATTCTCCACAGTTAGGGTTTGCGCAGCCTCATCGGCGGTTACCTCTTCTATTCCCAGACCTTCCTTAGGTGCTTTCATTGTAGCTGGGCTGTAATCTATCACTTGCGAATTCAGGGGCTCAATCAATCCTCGTCTCATAATGCTCAGGGCTTTGCTCAATCGCTCAATTCGCAAATGACCAAGTTTTATAACACTTTATGAATTTGAATTCGATCGTTCCCCCCAATTCTGGTTCATTAATGCTTTCTTGGTGACATATTTTCCTAAATCTTGCCCATATGTTGCATCTTAAATGCATGTCGCCCGCTCCATTTGGCCTTAAGTTGAGCATCCCATCATGAATAGTGACTTCAATGGTCACTTTCTTTCAAAATCGCATGGTAGCGCAGCCCCCCGTGCATGGTCGCGTCCCTTGTGACTCTCTTCTTCTATGCGCATCTCCAATATTGTGCAACTCCCGGGCAGGATAATTTATAGTCCCGCGCTCCCTTCTAGCTTCCTAGAGCACAAAGATTGTCCTTCCCTTGGCTAGTTAGGTGGTTGCACCACCCGTGTAGAGGTCCATCCTTTCCTCCATCATGGTTCTTGGAGAATCCCCACCTTCTATTGCTGTGGTCGGCATTGCACACTTCACCATTTGCAACGTGCTACCTTGGTCACTACACTTGGCAATATGCAGTCCAAGCCAAGGCATCAGACTAATAAATTCATGGCAATAGGCATTAATCCTGTCATCGTGATCGCATGCACCCTGTCTTACCAGCTTGGTCTTTTTTTCGAGAAAATCTTTCATTATTTCGTCCTCCGTCTTCTTGACTTCTGCATCCATCAAAGAACTTTTCTTCATTAACCGTACCCTTTCTTCTTCCAATCTATGGAGTCTGAGGTGTCCCTGTTGGATTTTTTCCTCAAGTCCCATGTGTTTTATTTCTTGTGGCTGTGTGATCCCTCCTTGTCAGGCTTCACGAACCATCGTGTCTATGGGTGCTGCTATGCGCAGACTAGGCTTTGCATGCTCTATAGGGATTACAACATTTGCTTCATACTTCAGTGTCGAAAGTGCCCGTATGGTCAGGGTTTTGTGCATGGTCCTATAAGCCCATAGAACTATTGGTATGTGTAGGTCCTAGTCAGTGCATCTCATATGGTGGACCGCATTAAGTACTTCACACACTTTGTCAAAGGATTCTCCATGGATAATCTTTGGCGCACTTGGTCTTATCATACTTCATCATTTTCTCCATTGTCTTGCCCGCTCCTGCTTGTTGGTCCTATTTCCTATCACGAGGACAATGTGCTTTTGTGCAAGTTGAGTAACATATGCTTGTACCCATTTGGAGAAGTGGGTGCGTAGGTTGTTTCATCTGTCATACTTGGCTTTCATCCACATCTAAGGCTTTCCAAACCACTTGAGCATCATCCTTCTACATTCACACCAATTCTCAAAACTTCTTTGATGTGTACCCCACCATATTGCAGGCGTAGTGCGCAGTACCCATTTCAGAGTGTCAAAACGTTGTTTCTTGGGTACTTCACTTTCAAATTTGTTTAGGAAATAATCCACCTCACTCAGCCCATCATACATAGGTAGATCTCTTACCTATGTTGTCATGCAGTGCAGTGACCTTATCATCATGTTGCAGTTAAGCATGGTTACCTTGTGTAACCGATTATGCCATTGTTCTATCTCCTCGTCTGAGTCTAAGGTTCACGAGCTTTCACGCTCTCATGAAATCCTACCATCCACTATTGGATTCAACTAGTCATGCTCTCACGTAGTTATCTTGTAGATACAATCTAGATCATCGTCGCTCTTGCAGTTGCGCACCGGCTCTATGTAGTGTGATCCTTCCGCAAGGTCTAAAGGTACCACTATGCGGAGTGACTTATTCTCAAAAATCATCTTGTGCTTCTTTATATTTATCACTTCATTCATGTCAGTGGCCCAATCTATTTCCAGTAGCACGGGATAGGGATTATTGTCTACAACAATCTCTATCACCTCGAAATCTGCAAGCACACTTGCACCTTCGATATCTACCATTATTCCCTGCAATCTTCCCATCGGTAGGATATTTTTCTCATTCACCATTCACAATTGAATAGGAGACCATTGCAATGCAGTCTTGCCCACGTACTCCCATGTCTGCTTTGGTAGGATGTTCATGTCTGATCCTAGATCCAAAATCACTTTATCCATTTCATATTCCCCGATTTGCACAATCAATCTCATCTCCCTTCATGTTCACGTTGTATGCTTTCCAAACTTCAAGACTACATGTGGTTCTCCTTGTCTAGCACATCTAGTGATGAGTTCTTGTGGTCCCTTCATAGCTTTGCTTTCGCACAACAGCTTCATGCATGTCTCCAGAAAGGTAGTGAGCATTAATGGGTCCATCTTCAGTTCCAGTTTGTCTTTACTACCTAAAGTGGAGACCTCTGTGAAGGTCTTCTTAGATTCCATGAATGTCTCCTTCGCATGCTCCAAATCAAATTCTGGTTCCTTTCTTGGAGCGTTGCGAACCCATGCACTCTCTTCAGGCTGCTTACCTTTGTCATCTCCTATTGTAATACCACTTCGGAGCATGCTATTTACATTTGGTTCTTCCTCATGCAGCTCAGACCTCATCATTTGCATGTTCCGAGTCAGGGGAGGTTGGAGTGCTCCTTTATCACGCAACCTAGCTATCAGCGTGGGACAGTCCTCCATCTCATGATCAAAATGGGTACAATATAATCATGATGGCCTCATCGGATTTGTACAATCATGGGCATAATTCCCTAGCCCTCTGCAATTGTAACAAATCAGCTGGACACGACCCCTTCCTAGCCCCATTCCACCTCAACCTTGTCCGCACCCCTAAAATCCAATGCATGCCATCCTTGTATTTTTTATCGAGGGCTCGCATTTCAATCTAAACTCTGTAGGTAGGAGTTGGATCCATCATCACTTCATAACTTCTACAGGTGCACTCATCATGGCCTAATGATCTATATAAATTACAAAACAAATACTGGGATGTTTGTGTATACTTCTGTAATAGATGGTAGTTATATGTAGCATGCTTCCCTCCTATATGACAAATCGCACACCATAATGCAGGTGCCATGCTCGATCCTGCTTATGCCTCTGGTCTCAATGGCATTGGCCCTCCTCCCACTAGGTAGTTCGCGAATACTGGACAATGGTCCTTGTCATGTCCTTAGCCTTTGCACTTTATGCACCATACCTTCTCGCGTGCTTCTGGGTGAGTTGTCTTGTCTTATTTCAAACTTTGCATCTCAAGGCACAAGTTTTTCTACTACATGTGGATCTGTTGGAATCCCAGGCTAGGATCTTGTATCAGGGTCTCATGTAATCTCATTGTAATATCCAAGGCCTCGGCCTAAGTTGACAACTTGTGTTGTGACAACGTGTTCCTTAGATGCAACATTAGTGACGCTACAAACCATGTGCTGTGTTTCCCATCCATCAAGGTCATGTTGGCTTCACGAATTATACACTTTAGTCTCCGATCTAGCTCCCAGGGGATATCTCCTAGAAGCATCATGATTTCTTTAAATCCAATAAGCATTTGGATTCTAATTTTGGCCTGTTGAATTCCCTGTTTACCATAGCATGGATATTCGCGATCCCTACGTTTGGATTGTCATTGGAATGCTTAATGTACCATGTCAGTGTACAATCCTATAATGTGCTCACTAGCGTTGCCTTCTTTGTATTGTCATCCATGACTCCCTACACTTCCCACACAGCTTTTACCACGAACCAAACTTGGTCTGGATCTTCATTCCCTGCTCCTTTGAACACCGAAAACTTTATTGCACTTGCCATATTGAACTGTGGTGATAGTGGAGGTGGTGTGGGAGAAGATGAGGGTGAAGATGGTGAAACAGGTGGTGGTACAGGTGGGCGTGGTATGTGCGGAATTTGTTGATTTATCAAACTGATCACGCTTCTTGGTGAGACTTTCACAAGATCTTCCTCGCTTTCCCACAAAGGTGAAATCAAGGGTCTAGACTCTAGTTTTGTGCTACCTTCTTTTTTGTAGATCCTCCCACTTCGCGTAGCCCCAAACATCAATTTATTCCCATAACTTGCTTTTCACATAGTAGAATTTTAATCCAAGTGTTCAATGATTTAACGTACTTACCTCATGGTCCTTTGAGGAAGCATCATTTTGCCTCTCTATAGCTGACTGAAGTATCTACCACAAGCTTGGTGATAAACCCTCCCATAATTTGATCGATCTAATGGTCCACAACACATGCGATCTTATCCTTTGATGTTTCCAGTCTACGCACCAACTTTGGATTCCACACAATAGGTTTGTCGAGCCTACACCTTCCCTGACTATCTACTAGCTTCGCGATCCACTCGTACAACTCAGAGGGGAAGGATGCAAAGAAAATTTTGTGGATTTCCTTATATAATTAGCACTCTAATCACTCCTCCTTCGATACTCACAAATTCATGTTTTCCTGTGTCGCGAACTCATGAATTTTCCTGTCCAATCACTCTTCAATTTCTTTCTTTGTCGGATTCCAGTGACACGACATCAGACATCTCTTATGCAAATCCTAGTCCTGGCAACAGAACCATTTGTTGGCTTGTTGGGACCTAACCCAGGTTCAGAGTTGATTTAGCGAAACAATTCCTGGTACTACTGGCCCTTTCGGTAATAGTCCACGGAGCGCGGACTGAGGTCTCACCTGAAGTAGTATGGGAGGGTGCTAGAACTAGTTTTTTGTACCCTGGAGATGTTTAACGGTTTCAAGTGGTTCGCAGTTCAACTCTATGTGCACATCACTACGTGCACTTTCCCATACCTCGCAGCCTGAGATGTTGCCTTCGCGCAACACTACTCAGGGGGAAAGCATTGTTATTACCTAGTTCTTACTAGGATTCCATTGTTAGTTGATTATTTTAGCCTACTTGTGTGCTTTAAGTTATACTTAACAACATAAACCACTCATACAGGTGTGTGGAGTAAATAAACAATATATTTCCAATTTATATCAAGCATGCATTAACCCAAGAACAGATACACAAATTGGTAATAAAACTTCTCTTTATTAATTCCTTCCTCAGTTATAGACTTGAATCCACCATGTGCACTCAATTGTAGGGTTCTGCGCACTCAATTGCAGAATACTAGGCCTCTGCACACTCAGCTGCAGAGCCTTCTCCTACTCTACGACCCAAAGACACACTTAGTCACTCAGACTCTTTCTCTTTCTCTACTCCTTCGCTATCTCTTACACTTAGAGCGTCACTCTATTTATACAATCCCATGGTCCACAGACCATGGGTAGGCCAACATTACATTACAAAACTAGGGCAGACAACCTTGTGACTCTATCATACATTTCGTGCTCCGCGCTTGCACTTCACAGAGTCTTTACAACAATATCGGGTCAAAACTTGGTCTTTGAGCCCCAAAACATGCTTTGGGAGGATTCCCTGCCCAACAAGATTGATCAATACGAATAACCCAAAAATCAAACAAGCTATTATGGCTTGAATGCTGAAATAAAAAGATGAAATTCCTTACACATGGATCCCTCTAATAAACCTATGAATTTAGTCTCACAGGAGTGAGAAAAATGCTTGAAAGATGATACCACACTTAATAAAGCCAAAATGATAAGGCATATTTTTTTAATTTTAAAATAATCCCATATGAAACACATGATGTTTAGAATCCATAAGAGTAATCATATGTGACATGGAAGTTTCCTTAAATGAGAAAAATGATGAGAAAAAGTAGACATTCCTATGAAGTATAAAGTGAACATGTTAATCTGATCAAAATACAGGAGGATAAGAAGTGTGCTTGAAAAACACATCCATAACACATTACGAAAGAAATATCACATGACTTTATAGAAAAAATTAAATGACCAACATACAATACATATTCATTCATCTACCCATTCTGCATATTTGATATGTTCACCTACAAATTGAACAAGATGAATTATGACTTCAAACATTGATTCAAATAAAAGAATAAAATTCATCCCTAATGAACCCACCACTCAAACCAAGTTACCCTACCTATACTTAACCATACTCACTAAGGCAGGTGACCTAGCATAGATGGGAAGTGTGTAAAAACACAAAAAGAAACAATTTAATGCATAAAACATGGAACGCTAGGAGTGGGGAACAACAAGAAAATTGGTGAACATGTTTATGTTGAATGGTTCACTCCAAATTCGGAATAGTACATAAATAATAGTTCACTCCAAATCTTGAATAATTCATAAAGCAAGATAGTTCACGTTGTTCGATGAGACCACATAGTATCAAGTAATTGCTCAGGTAAAGGCTGACTAAGCCAATGATGCTTAGTTGGTCTTTTTAGATGACCAACAACACTGAAACTAAGACATAGCCCAAACTACCTCGGGGAGTAGCAGTGGGGAATATTATGAAAGAATGGCAATTACATTCAATGGTGGCCTGCAATAAAAACTAGGCTCATATGGCTTCTAGCAAGGGCTTACGTGCTATGGGGTGAGTTATAAAAAGAGTATGCAGATGATATATGTCTAGTTCAAGTATAGGAGGTAATAAAGGAGTAGAGGTGAGTAGGTTCTCAGACTTAGGGTGCCCTAGAGGAAGCTACAAATGGTTCGAGTCCTCTAGATATTATATCAACATAGATACCATAGGTTATTCATATAATATCACACCTATAGAGGTTATGGTTGTATGCATAGTAGATTAGATGAGATGCAGAGATGCAACCATTGAGAGTGTTTTAGAGATACTAGAGAGGGAGAGAGCCAGGTAGAAGAGATGTAGATCAAGATAAGGCATGAGAAAAGAACACTCCCATACAAAATCACATACATAGGATCAAAGTAGTCAAATGTAATAACTTATGGTATGTGAATGTGATGTGCATTGTTTCTAGAGGCCTGGAGGAAACTAAGAATTTACGTGGAGGATATAAAGTTTAGGTTGGCTTAGAGGGCATCACTAGCTAAGAAAGAGGCTAAGACTCTACAAGATAGGGTGACTTAGTTGGAGGCAAAAAAATAGGCTAGTACATGCCTAAGTGATCTTGTAATGATGGAAGTTGTGGGAGAATAGAGAGATATCAAGGTACAGGATCTTAGACATGAGTTGGATATGAAATATGTTATAATTTGAACACTTACCACATATGTAATCCAACTCTTACTAGAGAGAGACTAGCTATATGCATGGTGCATCTAGTTGCAATGATAATAGGATCATGGTAGGTCCAATATAGGGTATTAGTATAGGGTCAATCATAGACATAACGTCTCTACGTTTCCCAGTATAGAGAAGATACCGCAGGGGATACAAATTCACATGATTAGGTAGAGAGATGATACAATAGACATTATGATATAGATATATCTCAACTAACAATAGAGATAATTGAGAGGGATATGTAGATTCATTACTTTTGGTTATATTTAGCTACAACTAAGACATATGTAGAAAGATTAGGCACTAAGATCAAGTATTGGGAGATAGACTCCCAGATAATTGGGAGTGAAATAAGGAGACCAACACCTGTAGGTCTTGCAATACCACCTAGCACTATGGTGGGGTCATTAGATATAGTAAGGTATAAATGATTATTAGACACAAGATAGAGGCACCTAGTATACCATGTCCAACAATGCTCATGCCTCTAAAAACTCATATGAAGCATCACTTCGAAAGATTCACTTACCATTACCAGGTCTTTTGAAGGGAGGACAATTCTTCACCTTTTGTTTTCTAACCCTTAAAACTATTGTACAATTTTCATCCCATTTTGTACTCTTTTTCTTGAGTTGTTTCTAGAGAATTTCCCTATCAGCAATTCAAATCAGAACCCATTCAATGGAATTCTATTATCTTCTTGAAGTGGTAGGAAAAACTACTAGACAGTAGCAGGAAAATTGTAAATCCCATAGAACCTATTGTTGGGAACATTGAAAATTCAAATTGTTGAATCCTTGATTCCAATAGCAATGATGTTATTATCTAAAGGGTTGAAAGCTATAATATTTTCCATTAGAGGAGAGGCCATGCACTTTTCTATGACCTACATTAACATGTATGTCACTAACAAATTTAGAAGTTATAAAAACATATATGCTAAAACACAACTATTTCTCCATAAACCTCATGTCCCTCTACACACTCATCCCAAACCAACCCAATCCTCTATGTATAGAGCATTATATAAACCTGTCTTTGAAAACAAAATTAATTATTATCATAGTTACTATTCCATGAATTTAAAATTTTATCACATCACTTGCAGTATGTGTTGAAGTATGTGTTATCATTGATCAAGGAAACTCATAGTTGCAACCTCTAACACCAAAATCTTCCCATGGTGACATGTCTGAACACATACAAACATCATTTTACAATCCAAACAAGACAAGAAGTTAATTTAACCATAAAACCCTAATAATTTTCATATACAAAGGTTAAAATGAAAAAGAAACAAATTAAATAAATTTGATCAATGTTTAAGGCATTTTGCACTTGTGACTCTTCTACATATAGTAAATCAAATAATAGAACCCACCTTGAATAGGGATGACAAATATGATAGCCAATTTTCTTTCCTGGTCCAGTGTAGTACTAGGCTTTGATGGCTACATAAACTATTGATCATGAATATTAGCCCAAAGACAAATCCTAATAATTGTATAGTTGTTAATTATTCCAAGGGGAAAGCGCAAAAATACCTTTTGGTCAGCTACCACTCCTTTAGCTTTAGAAGTTTTCCCTTTGTTACTAGGAGTTTTCTCCATGGGCACAAATGTCTTAGGTACACCCTTTCTTCCTCCATGATGTACCTAAAAGATAGGCTCAATATGATAAATTTAGAAGTAGATACAAATATCAATAAAAAGAGAAGTTGTTAGATATCAAATGCAACATTACAAAATAAATACTTCTTCTAATATTCAACTCAAAACGAACACCATCAATATCACCAAAAACATTATTATGCCTAAAACTAGTTCAAACATATTTAATAATAATATTGCTATCTTAATTTTACTTCCAAAGAAATAATACATTGTCTGACACCCCAATAGAATTCTCAAATGTCTACACACCATCAATAGATAAGTAGTGAAAATATTCCACTTCACCATTATAATATAACTTCAAATTTTGTATTTGAAGGTTGAACTTGGTTTTGTGCTCCACTAGGTGTCACCTTTTCATTCTTATTAGTACCAGGAGACTTAGTAGACAAATATGTTAAAGGTCTATTCTTCCCAAAAGGCGCAACCTTTTAAAAAAAGTAAAGTATTGGCCATAAAGAAAAATAAATATTGATATGAAGAATTGTTTCAGCATTATCATCACTCATACCTTCGGTTCCTTTTTTTCTTATCCTTGTCACTGTCATCTTCAGTATCGCCCTCTTCATCATCATATTCATCCTTGTTGTCACTTGACCCTTCCACGTTCTTCCATTGAAACAACTAGAAAGTTCACACTTGAAAATATTTCAAGGATTGAAAACGATGAAGAGGTATGCCTCTCATAGAAAATTACATTAAATAAGGAAATGGTGAATAATCAACTACTTATAGAAATAAGAAAATAAAAGATTTATAAATGTATGTAGTTAGCTCTTTGTTGGCAATCCTGACTTTTCCAAGGCCTTCACAGTTTAATGTGATGCAACATGATTTAGAATTAAGGCAACACTAATGGAAGAAATGCACTCTAACAAGAAGTTGAATTTTGGTTCGCAATTAAAATCAACCTATAACAAAGATATGTTATAAACTATGCATGCATTTGTAAAATAGTGGCAATACCCATCTAGTCACAATGGTCTTAAATACATACACCAATAGAAACAACATTGATCATAAATGGGTTTCCTTCCTACACTGAGCTTGAACACCAATTTCTTCAATCCTATTCACACTATTCATCCATATCCTTGCATTCAAAACTCATTTACTGTCTTCCAACCAAATTCATGTCTTCTCCCACAACAACACAACCAAATTCCTATCCACATAAAAATTTCAAACCATAGCAAATTAAAAACATGAATAATTCATGTTACTGTTGCTGCTGCAACATCTCCTACAAAGACAAGGGGGTGTTGGAGACTCTGATTTTTTATTGTGATAACATTATACTAGTGTCTAAACCTCTACAGAAATGCATATAATGCAACATTCACCCACTTCAACTCCTATTGTCCTTCTTCATCAAAACTGGTGGATTGGGATGTTGACTTCTACGATCAACTACATAACCAGATTGGTGGAAAAAAACCCAAAATATGTTGGTACTTTAAAGATAATGGTTGGCTTTCTTCAACTACCTTTGAAACACCTCCATCTTTTGAGACTGATCAAACCAATCTTATTGATACTTTAGAGGTGTGATATTCCCAATTTATGTGTTTGTATCTAGGTTCCTATATTTGTTTTTATGGAATATACATTCATTGGTGTCATCCAAAGAATTTTTATGCCATCCAAGTTTCGTATAAATCTTGAAGATTATATTATATAATTAGTGATGGAAACATAGAAGACTACATCATGTTCACATACGCAATGTTTTTTCACTCGCACAAACCCACATAAACTAGGGTTTGATACAAACCTTGAGAAAGAGGAGCTTGAGGTCGTGTACCTTGAGTTCCAAGTTATTTTTTTAACCTTGAGATATGCACTATTGAGGTTAGCAACCTTGAGGACCATATCAGACCAAGTTTAGATGGGGTCGCACTACTCTCTATAGACTCAATGCATCATTACACACAATAGCACATAAACAAGGAGTTGAAAAATGAAAATAACAACAAAACCACTTGGGTTGTAGAATAAACATCACTTCTCTCTATGTAAATAGTGGATGAGAAATGCAAGGCTGATTAGATTTCTAATACCCAAAATATGTATTATCATGTGATGACTACTATCAGAATTTGTAATTTCTAGCCATCCTAGTATGGGTAGGGTTTGGCCTTTCTTCTATAATGGTTTCTTTTGTTTTCAACACTATCTTTGAAATATAACACTACAATTGGAACTGAACATGCACATCAAACCACGATAATGTATCAACCTTAAGAATCTTGAGAGATCTAGTTCAGTTGAATATCAATGTACAAAGGAGTTCCCAATGACAAAGTATTTGTAGAATCTTGGTTTTCATTTTCTTGATTAATATTGTGTTATTAACTAGTTGAGGTGTGCAGGTTACACTAGAGAATAGGCCATACCTGTAATAACTGGTTTTTCATGTAGATTTTCATGAAGAATAGAGGCCTTGAAATCAATTCTAAAGGCAAAGAACTTGACATTAAACTAATAAAAGAAACCATAATTTAATTCCATAATGAGTTTGTGTCAATGAAGTGAGTGGGATATAAGTCCCTTGTTTACAGAGCACGATAGGAAAGTTTATTATTGTGATTCATAATGATGATTCAAGAATTGTTCATTGAGATATCACTATAGGAGGGGTACCAAATTTCACTTCAACTACATATGATATTTTGTACAATTTGCTAGTGCTCCTATGACCAATTTTTTTTCTTTAGGGAGTTCATTTGATTATTTCTTTGAAATCAAGATTAGTTATCATCTGTATTTTTGAGGATGATGGAAGGTGATTCAAGAGGAAGAAAAGATGAGAGTTCGCTCTTCCACTTTAGTTTTGATCACTAGTGGTAGACCATGTCCTGAGCTTCAGTGAGCAGACTCAATTGGTTGCTTATGAATACAACTTTCCATCTTAGAAGGTTGCATGATTCGTTGCATTGGTGGTGTGACTATGTTAATTTTTCCTGTAGAATAAATCATTTGTCTACATGGTTATGTTTGTCATTTGAGTATGTTGGTAGATCATTGAAGTTTTGACAAAATTCCATAATATGAGCTTCCGGTTCATAATAATAATAAAAATTAAGAAAAAAAATTAAAAGATAAAAGGGGAAATATTGTTACACCCCATTCTCATAACTTCAATTTGAGCATGAGGTCAACTGAAAAACCACCTCCATGATTTAATATGGAAGGGAGCATGTTAAAAAAATATAAGAATTCAAGTCCTCTCTTTTTCCAACAAAATTCTTGCATATGTGCATCGTTATACAATTAAAGTGACTCTCTTGCATATTTCCTAGGGTTTTTGGTACATTCCCACATGTTCAACAATTCACTAGTACCTCATGATCCCATCATGAAGCTTCAACATGCCACGCAATTAAATAATTGTTTCCAAATGTGGATAAATGAACTCCAAGAAAATATGGATCATGGATACTTAACAATTGAACCACAAACAAAACAAAGCTATATTTTTATAGTACACTTCATGAGAACAAACTTTTAATAGATGAATTACATACTTCTACTTTCATCAAACGTCTAATAAATCTAAAGTAACTATTAAGAGATAGGTTGTCAAGTTATTGTTGCAACAATAAATACAAGCATGAATAGGGATGGTAATTTCTACAAAGATAGGGACACTAATTTTGAAAATGAGGTACACATGTGCATGGAGATGCATCATGAAATAACCTAATATAAATAGGATCATAAACCTAAATATAACTGTAATCTATACCTATATTACATGAAATTGGAAAGAATACTAACACCAACAATCTTTCTCAACCAGTTGTAAGAGAAAAAATATAGTAGTGTTCGGAGAAGTTGATCTTAGGAAGTTATTGAATGCTTGTTAGGACAAAACAAGGACACAATAAAATATGGATTGGAACCAATAAAGGAGAATATGCACTAAATAATAAATGATACTAGTCTTGTAGAACCTATGACTTAAAGGAAACAATCCTAAACAAACTTGTCAAGAAGAGTTCTGAAAATATGAACAAGTGAATCTCAGAAAATTGGAAGCTAATGTCCAAAATGAAAGCATTCTCATCACCAACATGCTTCATGGGATTTTAACTGACCAAGGATAGAATAAATATCCAGGGACATGGTAGATCTAAAGGCTTTAACCTATTTGAAGGCTTGGATTTCAAACGATCATGGAACTACCAATGGAGACTATCTTTGAAGGAAATTTATATGCTATTCAGATGGAGAAAAGCTTGATAGGAAAAGTTGATACTCAATTTTTTTATCAACTATCCCATTTACTTCCAGATAAGTTTACACTTCAATTAGTTATTGATGTATCTCCTCTCTCTATTAATATCAATCCTAAAGGTTAAGACTGTTTTTGCCTTTTTCAGCCAACAAGGTTAATATTAAAAACTATAAAAACCCCTTTTTGGTTTTTGGCAACAGTCGTCCTTCATCTTATGTTTGGTTGGTTTTTTAAATGGAAAATAAATTGAGGCTTATTAGTCTCTTGTCTCTTTCCTAGGCTCATATCTGTGATGTATGTTTCCTAGACTCATATTTGTGATGTTAATAATAATAATATGCAATCCTTTGTATCACATTGGATTTCACCTCTACGGGTGAATATATAAAGATGATGTTTTATTTTATGTTTTTATTACTTAGCAAAACAAAAAAAATGTATCTTTGTGAGATCTTTTAAACTTCTAATCAATGAGTTTACAACTTATTTTCAAGTGTAATGCTTTGTGTTGCAATTGGTACCTACAATAAAACCACAAGAAGAAGAATAGAGAAGGAAGAAATATAGGTAGCTACAAAAAAGTAGAGAAAAAAATTAAAATTTATTATCGAAAAATTTAAAACATGACATGATAATAGGTTATAACATACAAAAGTATAGAGGATCATAACAAGCATTATAGGGACTACAAAATATGAGAAGAGAAAAAATGAATAGTCTAGCAAAACTAAACCTCTAATGCATAAAGCATCTAATGTGAACATTCAACACTTACCCTACTCCTTCCAGCAGCATAAGTTTTACCAGAATCCTTCCCCTTTTCTAGACTTCGTGTGCCTTTTTGTTGTTGTAAAGGTGGTAGTATCCTTCTGGATAAGACACAGAAAACAACTCCAATGATTGAAGAGAAGAGAATACAAAATGTAGCACCATGTCATATCATATGCCTTGCCATATCCCTAATTAGGATTGGCTCTAATGAGGATCCATATGGTTTACATCATAAATAGACCCACAACAAATATACTAGTGTATCACCCTTTGGTTGTCCTTGCAAAATCTATATATCAAACATGCTAGAAATCTTCTACATTTGCCAACCTACCATCTCAATGTCATGTAAGTACTCTTGCACACATCTTATCGCCCACTTCCATTTATCATGATGAGAGGATTTGTTTGCCATGTTTGAAGTGTATCTCCTTACATTTCATGGTAACAAAGTACTCATAGGATTAGCAATGAATCCCCACTACTTTCCTACTACACAGACAAGATTTTGGTGCCCTCAGGACTACCCACTAATATGTAATTAAATCTATTATTTCATAATGAGATATAGACAGATATCTGTCAAGAATTCCACCTTAGTGTAGATTTATACTTCTCAATAATTTACATGATAGCATGAGCACATGAAAGCTAAAGTTCTCACTTGAGAAAATTAATAGAGCCGCCAAACATAGTATGTATGCTCCTTTGATCCAAGGTCAAATAAGAAATTGGATAGAGGATTGCCATGTCCCCTTTCCATTATTTCTTGTTCAAATGCACAACCATCATCAAGCAAATACATTTCCATAGTGTCAATCATGTGTCTTAGATGCTCATCTTCTGGAGGAATAACCTCAATGTTGGGAACCTTTAGAGTTAAAATTTGCAACCCAGAACAACATGTATGTTATGATAGATGTTATAAGATTAGTATGAACAACATACTAATATTAAGAAAATGTGCTCAATTTCCATTTCTCCTCATAAGGAACATAATACAACCAACAAACCATATTAATCAAAAAAACATTTCAAATTTACAAAGAAAACTTGCAACATTTGTAAATTGACAAGCTAAAATATAAGATGTTGTACTCTTGTTTCCAACTGGACACTTGGGCATTGCAAGAATATATTGTAAATCAATATTTATGGTTTATGCCTTGATTGAATTTATATAGACTTGATGGAATGATTTGGAATGTTGTTTTGGGGAATCTATGCAAACAGTTGACAGATATGGCCTAATGGAAAAATCGAGTGCAATTTTTAAAAATTATGTTGTTTTAGTATTGCTTAGATGGAGTGCTCAAACGACTGAGATCTAAGATCCTCTTGGGACAATGAACTATAGTGTGTGGCTTTGAGGAAAAGCCTGATTTGACTATTACTCAAGCATAGGATGGAGTGTGAGACAGTTGAGCTCTTTAAAATATTTTTTTGAAAAATAAAGTTACAGTTTGGTTAAGAAATATAATTACTTTACTACTAAGGGATAATATTACGATAATTGGCCCCTTTAATATCCTTTGTGAAAATAAGGGATAAGAGTAACAAAATGACATATATCATTGGCATCTTTAAGAGTTTTAGTGAAAATATGGTATTGGTGGTAATGGCATGGCACAAATAAAGATAAGATGAGATATGTTTACCATATTATTAAGAGGTGTATATTATAGATTTGTAAACCCTAAGTTTTTCAGTTCTGGTCATATAGAAAGAGAAATATGCCATATTACACTTTTAACTTGTGCCCAAATAGAAGGCATAAACCGATAACAAGTATAGTGAATCGTTACGTTTGATTCATTATTGCTTGTTTAACATCTCCTTGAACTATTCTCTGACAAAAAGCATGCTGAAACATAAAAGAGAAATAACAAATACAGTTGTCATAGTTCTTTGTTCAATTAGCAATCAACCGTGCATATATGATAATATTGAATTGCAATCAAATTCATTATAGATGGACTTATAAATCAGAAATCATCCTCTTGAAAATCAATAAGAAAACCTTTGAATGGTCATTATCCTTATGAAATTTTAGTCTTGTAAATACCTGGCCATTATCCAATCAATAGAATGTTATTTCTTCTGTCACTAAATGCTTCTATGGATTTCATCATCCCTTCCAATGACAGGATCAAGTTTACCTTCCTAGCAGTCTCTATCAAATCTTTCCCATATTTGTCCAAAGCCTCATACTTTCCTTTTAGATCTATTTTTCAGAAATTCAGCAAAGCTGATGTTAAGGCCAATTAACATCTAAAGGTTAAATGAAATCCTTAAATTTTATAATACAACATGTACAAAATATTTTGCATAGAATCCTCAAATAGATGGCCATTGAAACCAAAGTACATTTATGCTTCATAGATGAGTAATTATTATGTGGGTTTAGTCTAGAGTGTTATTTTACTAGTGTGTACCTAAGACAATCCTCTAGGTACATTACCTTCTTTCAACCAACAGAGAAAGATAGAACAGGGTTCCATATAATGGTACACCAACCCTCTCTTCAAAAATTCTTATGGCCTTTATAAAGGTGTACTAGTATGTCCACCAATGTTAACGCATTAGAGGCATTACTACAACTACTATAGGTGCATAAAAAGGTAGATGAAAATGATGCCTAGTAAAATTTATTAAAAAGCCTACCCCGAAAAAACTAAAATTGATAAATAATAGTAAAGTTGGTGGTTTTCCATGGGATACTAAATTGGGAAAAGATCCCTTTGCAACATTATCATATGTGGCATTTTCTTGCACATGCCTCATACTACTGTAAATATATTAAAATAAGTGATGCGTGATGAAAGTAGTCCAAAACAAATAGGCTATATAGCATATGATCCAACCAAGTAGAAGAATAAGCATAAATCACATTAATGAATGTAATGTAAAATTAATGGGGCTAATAGATTCATGGGTATAGTTCACTGTTGAAGAGGTTAAACTTGTGGCTGCAAAACAATATCTGATCACATTAGAACTAGATGCAACAGTTGAAGCTAGGGATTTTTACTAGTTAGTATTTCATAGTGTACTGTCATTGGCATCTATAATTTTGGGATGAGTGGCACACCTGCATAAGATTCCTCTTCCAATTCCAATCATAACCATGGTTTGTGTAATTTTGAGGCCAACAATACAGTGGCACCACAAGAATGAAGGCTACAAAATATCCAAATTAGAGAACTATAAAAGAAGGATTACAAGTACAACCGAGTGTGCTTTTCTTCCCCTAGACTCTGCACTCAAAGCATTTCCCGATGTCTCACCGGAGCTTTTCCATCGCATTTCCTCGCTAAGGATAGCACCAACAATATCATCAAACTTTAAAGTACTAGATCCAGACACAGAGTTACTAATGGCCATTACTAATACATCCATAAGAAAGTATCAACATGGCCCCAAAAGTATAACCCCCTTTTTTAACATAGCATAACAACAAGACATTCCTCTACCTCAAGTTTATCCTTAGCCTAGGTGATCATGAATTTGCAAAGAGGGGAAAGATGAAAATTCCAATGAGTTCATTGCATAGATCCTTAAATATCGAAATGACAACACTGAAAACAATTTGTGGACATCTCCTTGTAGTTGAGCAGGATTAGGACAAAGCAAGAAGATAGGCCTAGTTCTTCAAAATTCAGACAGAACCAAGGGACCAGACTGTTGAGGTAGATGAGAAGATAGAAGTCTAAATTCGATTCGCAATTTGTAATAGAGGAAATACATGCCATTCACAACAAAAAATAATCCTAAATAACAATGCTAGAGTGCTCAACTTTTCTCTATGTGTTGTCAACAATGCAAAACTTCTTATCTCAAGGAACAACACTAAGATTTTTTCCTCACCAACTCAAATAGAAGCATGGTCATAGAGAATTTCCAGAAAACTTGGAAGGGAAAGAAGACCCGCATGGTTTCTTGTAGTAAAATGCTCATAGTCTCTGTGGGTTATCAAAACATATTATGATGAATAAAGCATTCAAATCAATACTACAAAATAAACCATTCATACTTACTTGTTGTACCTTTGTTGGGTCAAGTTCCCATTTTTCACATTATATAGGAGACAAGGCTACAACATGGAATGATCTCTCGTACTCCATACATATAATGAAAAGTTTTGGATTATTTGGAATCCTATTAGTAGGTGATGATATTTGTGGAACTTTACAAGACACAAATGAAGATATTTGCAATAAATGGATTCAACTAGGTTCCCTTTATCCTTTCTCAAATATCACTCAAATAGGGGAAAGGAAGCCAATATTAGCTTTACCTATGGGAATTAGTCACATCGTCTCCAAAGAAGGCATTAGGTCTTATATACAATCACATTCCTTGTATCCACACATTGTCTTTTGAAGCTCACATTGATGGGTCTCCCATTGCCATGCCTCTATTCTTTGCATTCCCTAAGGATAATATTACATTGTGAATTA
Organism: Pinus taeda; assembly: GCA_000404065.3. NCBI lineage: Eukaryota > Viridiplantae > Streptophyta > Pinopsida > Pinales > Pinaceae > Pinus > Pinus taeda. The sequence goes on along the minus strand of APFE030686577.1, from coordinate 184,785 downwards.
GCACCTAGTTCCTATTGGATAAAGGGGTCTTATTGTCACCCTTTTTAACACAAGGAGCAATGGCTATGGATTTCTACTTCTGAAGGGAAATTGGTACAATGTGTTCAATATATCACACTTGGTAACAAATGCAAATGGATTAAATGTGACACTTGAATCTCAACTAGATAACATCGACGCCCATGTATATGAGAGGACTATATTGCCAATACAAAAAATAGGTCTGACGGCTAGGGAAAGTAGAAAATGTCCATTTAATCTATTGGTTTCTTTGGGTGGTAGGAAGAAAGAATATGGGGACCTATATGTGTACAATGGAGAGGTTTTGGAAATGGTAATGAAGGATGGAAAGTCAATCTATTGTTAGGTAAACTTGACTCGGGATAGAGTCAAAGTTGACCAAATTAAACAGTGATGGTTTTGGGGCACATGGTATTGTGCATCCATAGTATTATGCCCATGGTATTATATGTAATGGAGCCTATAAAATGCTAGAAGGACTTCATTGTAAAGCAAGACCTGGAGGTCAGCGATGAAGGCTCACTTGGTCAGATTGCCCAAGGTTTTGGCCAATGTTAATAAGATCTTATTAGGTTGGGGTTTTCTCGGATAAACATTTGCGTTTATGTGTTTATGGTTGTTTCTGGTTATTTTTATATTTATTCCTCTCAGTAATTATTTATGTTATGCAGTCAAATTCTTAACAACTGGTATCATAGCTTAAGGTCTATTTGGCTAATAAACTCGCAGGAAAGAAGGGTTCCTTGTCGAGTGGGAGCAATGGTGAAAGATGGTAAGTTTATGGTCGAGAAATTTAACAGCCAAAACATCTCGCCATGGAAGATGCAGATGGAAGATTATCTGTATCAGAAAGATCTATAACTACCATTGGGCAGAAAAGCAAAGATGCTGACAAGTATGAAATATGAAGAATGGAACCTTCTCGATATAAAGGCACTCGGAAAAATACGTTTGTGCCTTGCAGCGTCGGTCACCTTCAACATTTCGAAGGAAACAACGACAAAGTGTTTGATTAAGGTGTTGGAGAAGCTATATGAAAAACCCTCGGCCTCAAACAAGGTATTTCTTATGAAACAGTTATTTAATATGAAGATGTCAGAAGGTGGATCTGTTGCAGATAATTTAAATGATTTTAATACTATTACAAGTCAATTATGTTCTGTAGGGGTAAACTTTGATGATGAAGTTAGAGCTCTGTTATTCTTGTGATCATTGCTAGAATGTCGGAATGGTTTAGTAATGGCCATTAGTAACTCTGTATCTAGATCTAGTACTTTAAAGTTTGATGATGTTGTCGGTGCTATCCTTAGTGAGGAAATGTGACGGAAAAGCTCCGGTGAGAAATCAGGAAATGCTTTGAGTGCAGAGTCTAGGGGAAGAAAAACAAACTTGGTTGTACTTGTCATCCTTCTTTTCTAGGTTGGGGTAGGTTGTTTGGCAGATATTTTAGGGAGGCACGTGCTAGAAATTTCTGTCATAGATGAGTCATGTGTTCTCGTTGTTTAAAGCTTCATCTTTGACTATGGGAGCATAGCATGAACACACAAACATATATGTATAGGGAATTGTAGGGTAACATAAATATTTGGTAACAAAACTCTGAAATGATAAAACCTTTGACTTTCTAACCATATACCATGTTCTTACAGTGGCATGATGGAACTTCAGGAAACTGTGCAATGAGAAATTCCATGACTTCGCACCCATTGTTGGCATAAAATATGTCATGGAATAGTCTTATAATCCTTAATTGCTTCTGGACTGGATTAAAAGGAAAAACCCAGTTAACCTAATAATTATCATGTCCTCTCAAGTTCAGTCTCTGCATCCTCCTTGGCTTCCCCGCAACTCAACCCCTATTGTCTCCTTCAACTAGGATAAAAAGGATTCAATTTGAATAGGATGAACTAGCGAGCTTAGGGACCTTCGGCAAGCTTCAATCCATCCATCCTCCTTGGCTACGCCTGCAACTCAACCCCCTCAACTCCTTCAATCGGGATAAAAATGTTTCAATTTCAATAGGCGGACTGGGAGGATTAGGAACCTTGTACCTTGCAGTCATGGTATCCTCCTTGGCTACCCCTGTGACTCAACCCCCTTTATTTCCTTCAACCAGATGAAAAGAGGAAGAAACAACGAGATCAAGAACATTGAGCAAACTGCAATATTTCACTAGAGAAAAACTGCACCATTTCATCACTACTAAAATCATTATGTCACATGAAAGAAAAAATAATTAAAATAAAATAGTGCTATGTCGCCATAGAGAAAAAAAAATATTAATTAAAATAGAAAAGGGTTAGTTGAGACGAATCTGCTAATTTGTTCCAAATTAATGTCTTAAAAAGTCGCCAATAAGAATGACATGAAAGAGGAATTTTTTATCATTGATAGGTTGTTATACATCATATATATTTAAACCATCCCACAATTTAGGAATCTCATCAACGAGGGGCTCCATGTAGACATCCATATCCTTTACCTAATATTTCTCTAAGTAAACCAAGTGTTTTTTATTAGGATTATGATTTGAAATATTTGTATGTAATATTTAAGAGAGTATTACATTCATGTGTTCTAGTACTTGGTATGATAAGAGTTAACATTACAAGTTTCTTTTTCATTGCCATCTAAGGGGGAATATTGTTGTTTATAATTAACACTAGCTAAATAGAATATGTTGTTCTAAGATCTCCAAAAAGATTGACACCATCCATTGCTAGAGAAATTCTTGCAATCTTTGGCTCATTTCTTTAATGTGACCATTTTTCCTTAATCTCTTTCCAATATTTACTATCTGTGGCCATACATATGACCCATCTTGGCTCCTCCCTTTTGCATGATAATCCATATATTTTTCCATCTCCTTGCATTTGAACATTCTCTCAAACCTTGGCTTTAGTGGAATGTGTCATAGTACTTTAGAAGGAACCTTCTTGGATACTTGATCTTGACGATAACTATTAGTGTGACGCATTGGGCGTTGTTGTAAATTTACGTTCTCTCCATAGTACAATATATGGTCATTTGGACATGCATCGTATGTATTGTACTCCATTCCAATTTCTTTCATTATTGAAGATACTTCTCTGTGAGAATGAGGCAACATATTGTCCTTCCGAAGTATTTTGTTTGCCAAAAGTCTGCATGGTGCAACAAATGATCTTTATAAGTATACACAATATTCAAAACTTTTAATACATCTAGAGCATTAGTTTATAGGAATATCAAATCCATCCTTAATATATCAGTAAAGCATGTGTTTTTCAATCCATGTGTAACCTTCAAGTTCAACAACAACATAAGTGTTGCCAATATAGAAGAATCAACATTTCAAAAAGAGTTGTCCTAGCCAACTGAGCTAGGAGTGAATCAATAACTTATTCAAAAGATATGTGGAAGTCTTGGATAAATTCATTCACAGCAGCCTCATTTATCTGCAAAGTGGTTTCATCCATAAATGTGTCTTGTTTTTCATCTTTAGAGTGGCTATTATCAACAATATCATCAATAATATCATCAATATCACTTGTTGTTTCTTCAAGAATGTTGGGACTTGCCCTGCCATTTTGTATGGACACTAGGAAAATAGTGTATTGGAAAGCTACAAAGAAAAGTGTATGGGTGTTAGTTAGCATAGGATTATTACATAAATAGTTGTTGAAATATATGAAAACATGCATCTTAAAAAAACATAAAATTATAAAATATGTCTTGAGAAATTAAAAAAATGAAGATAGATTAAAACTTACATAATTAATTGTATTTTAGAGAATTGCGTTGCTAAGTGAAATTACAAAGAAAACCAAATAATGCCATGTGGGTTACAATGTTAAATTATAGAAATACCGGTTAGGATTTATTGACACATTTAAATGAATAAGGATTTTCTTTCCTTATTGTTGCTTCACAGTGTACTTGGCCTTAGTACGGGTAGGGGAGATATGGGGATTCTGCACATCAAACTAGAGATGACTAATAAAATGAGTAGAAGGGGAAATAATTTCATTAATTTATAGCATTATATATGAATAATAAAACTATAAAAAATGGCTTCAAGAGCTCTCACACAACTACATCTACCATACTTCAACAATTATCATAGTAATGTTATAAAATCATGTAGACGTGGCCTTCAATCAAAATGTGCACACCAATTCCAACAAATAATATACATTTGCGTTGGCCTAAATATGGGTGAAAGGATATAACAATCCTAGGCATCATGTCAAGGTCATAGGTAAGGTTCCAAAATCAAGTGAAATCCTAGCACTACCATTAAAATCAATCGATAGCCAAAAATAGCTAAACATACCAATTTCTCATTTTTGGAATTTGGCTTCTAATACCTAAGTTGACTAGCTTTGATGGAATGGGGCATTGTTAAGATACATTTAGATGATCGGAAAAAAGGAAAAGGACTTTGTAGTATGATTTGGCTAATACCCATTTCTTCTTGTAGAGAATAAAGTATAAATCTACATTTAAATGAGGACTCCACCTAGCTATGATTTGGAGAGAGAATGCCATATCAATTATACATGAGCCCATAGATGTAACAATTGATGAAATTATGTTGAATATTTAATGTAATATCAGATGCATTATAATTAAAATAAATGGAACGTCCAACACCATGGTTAAAAGTGATTTCTCCACAGATGGACAAGTTGAGAAGTAGTTGAATGACCTAACACCACGAACTGAGAGACATTGGTAGTATTAAAGTGGTGCATTTATAATCTTAAGGATATATTGGAGGACACGATTATATCCATGGATATGCTAGTTGATGCACATAACTTTCAATGTAAGCTAAAATGAAGACTGTAGATGATAAGATGTTAGAATGATTTGAGGACCAGATAGGTGAATAGATCACATACACATTGTGAGATGAGGTGCATATGCAACCTTATTATAGGCATGCAAAAGAGGAATTTGGATTGAGAAAATATATTCTGGGGGGTGAGTGACCATACAATCATGAACTTAAGTGGATCGTGGAGGAGTGTGATGGAAAAATTGGTTCCAATGTGCCTCTCCTCATGTATTTGGCAGAGAGGTGTGATAAATATTCCCAAATTGTGGTGGACCAATTTAAGCATGGATAGGATGACTCATGTAACCATCTCACTTCATATTCACAATACAAAACAACATGGTGGCTTGTGACCACAAATTTTAGAGTTAGCCTATCTGAGGTGTCTTGTGGGGAAGGTATTAAAACTGAGTTTTATATATTATATATTGAGGATTTATGAGGGTTGGGCCAATGTGGAGAGAAAGAAGTGTGTTTATGAGGGTTGATAACAACACTCACAAGAAATACTCTTACACAATGCTCTCAGGAAATAAGTGCACAAACGTAGCACGCACAACATGATAAATTTTGACTCGATAGTTAGTGCATAGAAATTGGTCTGCCCTTGGCATGTGGCATGCTAAGGGGTTCACTTATGGATGGATATATAGTTTGGGGTGCACATATAATGTGTCTAATCAAGTTGAGTTCACAAGTACACACATTGAGTGATAGATTGAAACACACTTCATGGATACACATATCATATGACACCTGGATGAGGATTTCTAACATACATCATGTAATAGATGAAGATGGTCTTATGGCATTAAGATTCCACTTAATAAACCTATAACACATGTTTTTGGGATACTAGGAAATAAGCCTAATTTTAGTAGACAATGATAAACACCTTCTAAAATCCTTTAACTAAATTCCCCTTCTCATACATCATTCTAATAAAATAATTCCTATTTTAGTAGATTAAAATAAAAATATGTTTACTTAATCATGCATATATCATATGTATCAGAATAACCCCCAATGTACATATGAATGATAACAATTTACGGGGCACAGAGGCCCCTCAAAGAAACCCAGTAGGGGGACACTAGATATAGACAAAATTGTTGAAATATATGACTAGGTTCGATCTTCATAATGACATGTAATCATGATTTTATGTATTTGACGTAATAAGAAAAATAGATATATTATTGTTCCTAAGGAATGTAAATTTATTTTTTTGGTCAAGCTCCCATTTTCAGCTCCTAGGGCTTGTCGTTAAGTCTACAAGTCATTGTCATGTATGGAGGACCCAAATTAGGGCATGTTACATATTGTAAAGAAATTGTATGTGAGTCAGAGTATAGTGAAAAGACTCTCCAAGACCTCATCAAGTGCTAACAAGCAAGTCAACCTACAAAGAAGCAAGTCACCCTATATAGAAGGTGAAGTTGGCCTATTTGAGGGCTTAAGAAAGTCTATATAAAGGAGCACTCAAAATGATTCAAGGATATCTTAATCAAGCATCAAGAAGAGTTTGATCAAGATAGAGAAGGAAGCCTAATACCTAGAGAAGAAAGAAGAAGGAAGAGTGAAGAATTTTAGATCTATTTTTGGGCCACATTATTCCACATGTGCGAGAATTAGAGCATCATCTTGTAGCAAAAGATATCTAATTGCAGCGACTCCAAGATAGCCAAAGTTTTGGGTCAAAGACGGTCCTCCTTTCATGTTGAATTGATAAGAAGAAGATTCCATCTCAAGCGAAGAAGAAAGAAGTCAAACTCATCAATATTCTAACCACTCGTATGGCCTAGGGTTTCTGGAGTAAGGCCAAATTGGAGTCCAAAAGTTGCAGGTCCAAAAAAGAGGCCAGAGGAGAAGTTGTTGCTATTGAAAAAGAGAGTTGACTTTGCAAAAGAGAAGCTCTCAAGGGGAGGAATTGATTTGGTTTTGGAGGGCTCTTGATCAAGGATCTAGGCCTTGGAATTCACCAATTGAAGATTCTATATGAAGAAGAATTCTTATGGGTTTTCCTCTCAGAGTTGAAGAGGTTTTTTCCCTGACTAATTACATATATCTTGTGTCCTTTGTATTATTTTTATTTATGATTTAGTAGATGTTTTATGAATACAACACTAATAATAATCAAGAATAAGAAGAAATTAATTTAACAATGTAAAAATATATCATAAACAATTATCAAAGTAGAGAAATCAACTACACTTGCTACCCCTATATTCCTCAACCCAAACAACGGGTAGTCACTCATCAATCAAGAAAACTAGACATGCAAGCCTACATAAAGGAACCCTTAGAAAAGGGTGCATCTATAAAATTCCTAAAAAGCGGGAAACCACATATCAATCTAGAAAACTAGGCACATAGGCCTACATAAAAGAATCCTTAAAAAATAGTGCATCTCTCAAATGCCAAAATTAGGGTTCTGCAATAAACATCAACTTTCCCTATTTTTAGATCAATACACTGCTTGCAAAAAATATAGAAATTCTCAATATTCTATAGTTTCAATTTCTTTAACAAGCATGCTCAAGTTGTCCTGGCCTGTTGTTGATCTTATGACTCTCCTGCCCCTTTCTTGAATGCTTTTGTTAGCTTCTAGGGTTTTCCTCCCTATCCTTCTTGTAGACTCTGTCTTTACTTTCTTTGCAGATTCCTTATTGCCTATGGAATATTATACATCCTCATCATCATCAATAACTATTGGTTCTTTCAAGCTAGGGTCGAATTTATCTTTTAATTCTAGCCTCGACTTATTAGTAGGTCTAGTATGAGGTTTTCTAAAGTAATGAACCCTATATTTTGTTTCTCTTCTGGTATTCCATGCTTTCTTTCTTGGATTCTTTGCCTTTTTATCTTCTACTACCATATACTCTGATTTCTCACCCTCTTTTACTTCTTTTCACTACCTTTTTGTTTTTCTTTCATAAACCCTAATTTCTAGTTCACTCGTAGGGTTTCTGTAGTCTCTTAAATAGGAATTTGCTGACTGGATTCAACCTCTCCTTCTAGATCTATGGTTTCAACAAGGTTTTTATCTTTTGTCTTCTTCTTCTTGCTAGGTGCAAGGTTTCTTCATGTCCTTCATCTCAATTTTTCTACAAGCATACTCAATTCATCGGTGTATAACATTTTAATCAATCCATGATGGCATATATCATGAGAAAACAACTCATACAATTTGTTTTGCATAGCATAATACTTAACCTTTCACTCTTTCTAAATGAAGTTTTCAATTGATTCTAAAAACATTTGGACCATTTGTGAAGGTATAAACCTAGTGCTAATAGATGAATGGATGAGGGTAGCATGCAAGGATGTAGAGAGCCACCCACTAAAATGAGTTGAATCAACTAGATTGGACATGCTGGGATGTTACATGAGTCAGGTGAGCACAAAGGAGCACAAATGAATATTGAGATGGGTTGCGCCAAACTATGTAATAATGAACATTGACCCATTCAAAATGGAAGGATGCAACCTTCTTCAAGTTGGAACGATTTCTTGTAAATGTGACAAGAGATTTGGCTAAGGAAAGAAGCATTTGATCAAGTACCATTTGGATTATAAGTGCTAACATGAGATGAAGAGTTGATATAGGAGTTGGAGGGGCAATGCATAAGTTTATATGGGTTTGGATAGTGTAAAATCACCTAATGTCTAGCATGATTGGGTGGGTCATTGCACAAGTCATGACATAATTTTCTTACCTGACAAAGTGTAGGGAGATAAGTTCTTATTAGTCAGAGGAAAAGATAAACATTCAAACATAAGACAAATAAATACACAAGCTTATACTTGAATAAAAAATTTTCTATTAATTAATTGTTCTCTCATATACATCCACCAAGCTATGATTATTATCTCTTCTTGCTTCACATTACAATGGCCCAACCCTAGGTATATAAACACCAAACTTTTTTAAATATGGAGTCATGCAGACTCTAAATTTCCTTTCCTCATGCAAACTAAGACGTCATGCTTTAACTAAAATTTTCTAACTTTCCTTTAACTTAACTCAACATTTTTCTTTTTCTTGACTCAGCTTTTCTAAACAAAGCATTAACCTTCTAACTCTAGCTCACTTGACTTATGATATTAGACTAGAATTTATTTCCTTAACTCTACTCTTCATGTATTGCATGCATATGAGAGTAATTACTATTCTAAAATCCCCCTTAAATACAACCATCTGACTCAATATTAACATAATCGTGACTCAACTATGCATGCTACACTTGTAATAAAAAAATGCCTAAAATATTTTTTACAATACATTTGTTTCTTTTTCATTCCTTCCAAATTATATACCCTTGAAACTGCGTTATTTTAAGTTTCCCTTTCTTGATGTAATCTCCATATTTCTTCACTTGTTGCTACTGTAATTTTTCTCTGACTTCTTTTATATTTGTTCTACAAAATAATTTAAGCTTTCAAAACCTATCTTCTATAGCTTCCTCTTGAAAGATTCATTCACTCATGGACTACTACCACAACTCTTCATCTTCAAACTATGAACTTTCCCATGCTTCCTCCACTTCATATTCCTGATCTTCTTTCTGCCATATTTCTTGATAGTAAAATTTGATCTCTTCTTGGCTCCATTGTTGAAAGGTTGTTTCAATGCTTTCTTTTTCATCTCTAGAAACTTCCATGCCATTTCCTACATCTTTCCTTCATCTTATCTTTTAGCTATAACTCTCATTGGATTGTTTTCTTGTCTACTTGCACACTCAAAATCAATGTTAAAAAAATATTCATTATGCTCTACAGTGATAGCTTTCTCTTCTTCTTCTTTCTTCTCCGCCTCTTCAACTACATTAATACTATCTTCCACTATTATGTTGTCAGTGGAATTTCTCATAAAAGAATCATGAATCACTTTATGCTCTTCTTAATCATCAATTGTTTCTAGATCGTGCACTACTTCATGAGAAATTCTATCTATTTCATTATAACTTGTTGCTATAGTGATATATTCAACCCTCAATTCTTCAAAAAACATGGCACTTTCAATATTTCCACAATCAGTCCTTGTTTCAAAAAAGAGGCCACAAATTTCATCAACATAAATTTTATCCACTCCATGGTGAGATATTTAAGCATTCATGTGCTCATTAACAATTTCAACTCCACCAAATTCATCATTTCTTTTTGGATTCATCAGGGATGAACTTTCAGCTCTACAAACCATTACTTCATATGAAAATAGGTCTTTATTATTCTCAAACTTAAATGCCTCAAAATCTGATGCAAAGAGGTCATCATCAACTACAATCATACCAACTAGATCACACATGTTATTCACTTCTTTATTGGAAACTTCACCATCATCAACAAGGTCTATTGTTGGATTCACCAATTCACAGCTCACTTTGCAATCACCATCCACATGTGTCTCGCCATAGTGGGACCCACCATCCATGTTACAGTGGGATTCTCGAGCATCTATATGCTCTTTCTTTACTTCACACATAGAGGCTTCAAATTCTCACTCTGCAATATTTTCTATGTCTTCTTCATCCGTATGCATGTTTTCATAATGGGTTTTACTTTTATAGTCTTTATGACCATCATCCACATTTGAGTGGGATTCTCCAAGCTCTGGTTTCCTCCTAGACTCTTTATTTTTTACTCTTAGACCTGTAGTTGACTTTCTATTGATCCTTCAGTAGATTATAACAAAATTTGTTAGTTTATGTAATTTTCCTTTATACCGACTTATACTTCTAGGGTCTTCCATGGTTCCTAGGAAGATGTAGCTTTTTCTATCTTGCACAAGGGCATCCCATCAAATGCATTTTTTATAAGATCCAATATTAAGGCATAACATACTTCATCATATGGGTTATTAGTCCAATACTCAGTCAACTCTTTACATCGAAGAATTTTTTTCATTTTGACAGTTACCAAAAATTAAATATTTTACCAGTAAATTTTGGAAGTGTTACCAGATCTATCGTGATCTATTCATCCTCATTTTTTTTTACTTTATCTACTTGCCTTTTAAATTCCACGACTGTGGCAAGAACCTCTATGAGCTCTTCAAAATACTTTGGCTCTTCCTTTCAATTTCTTTTCTCAGCTTGCTTTAGTCTTGCTTTTTGACCCATGAATGTCATCTTTCTTTTGTCTTTTGTCTTCTTTCCTTATTGTGTCAACTTTCTAGAAATGAACGTTGCATACACTTGATTATCTTTAAAACTAAACATTTAAACCTTCACCTTGTTAGGGTCCTATAAATTATAGGATCTCAAGATGATGGAGTATTTTGTATTTGTAATTTCATATTGTACATAATTTCAATATTCAAATGATTTCCAAAAATATATGAAAAATAAATGGAAAAGGGTATGTCAAAAAAAAAAAAAAAAAAAAGGAAATAAGAACCCCACAAAAGAAAAATAGAAAATAATACAAAAACTATTGCAAGTCTAAATTCCACTACTGATAAGTTAGTTCTTTTAGCTCATTATCAAATAAGGTTGTGTGAAAATTGTTTTTGAATGCCACAATGACTAAAGTTTTGTTCAAATCATACAGTTTAATCATGGTTGAACACATTTCAATTTCTTATGAATAGATTAGTGAATAACGATTTACCAAACAGTTTAATCCTGGTAAATTAGTAGCTACTTAGAAATAAAATTGATTCAAGAATTTAATCTGAATCAATGGTGAAATAAGTGATAAGATAAGGTAGATTTTCATTAAAAAAAAAGTGATCTGGGTCCACTAGTTTAAAATCACCCTGCAAAGAAAGAAGAGAAAATGTTAGCTTAGAAAAAGAATTGAAATGAGAGGGTAGGTAGAAGCACAATGGTGATTTCAAGAAAAGAATGAAAATTTTATCCTAAGTCAAATGTTAAATATATTGTCATGCGCAAGAGAAAAGGAAAAGGACAAAGGTTTTATTGTAAGGTTCACTATATCAAAAGACATTTGGTGTGTTATTCCTGTTAGAGTCAGTATTTCCATACTACCAGTAGTGATAAAAAATTCTCTTTTATATCATATTAGAGTCCCGTTTGAAATTTTTTTCATTCCACTCAGGTAATCATGAAAAAATTTGTTCACTGATGGTAGTCCAAATTCCAAAATCACTTTTCCCTCTCAAAAGTTTGTGTTTGCTGGCCCTCCTTCACGCGTCTTCTGGGTTACCATTGAACATGAAGGCTCATTTCATCACATTTTATATTAGTCAAATTCACCTGAAATTCAATCATTTGAGGTTCCATTAGGTCACCTAGGGTTTGTTTTTCCAAGGTCCAATAAGTCACCATTTAACTGCATAAGGTCAGCAAAATATGAGAGTCAAGCAAATAATGTATTTTTTAGTTAAATAAAACTTTACAAAGCATGTAACCATAGTTACTGAAAGCCCTAAATTTGATTTCAAGAAAGGATTTTATCCCAAGTTTGTAAATTAGAATTACAAACAGATGTAATAATTTTTATTTTTGTTTATGTAATTTTATGTCTATCATATGTAATAATTTACTTTTAGCTGCATACTCAAGTCCATTTCCGAAAGCATCCCAAGAAAAAAGTCAAAATCAGGATTTCCAAAGAATCATCCACCTGTCAAGAGCAAAAAAGGTTAGAAAGTAAAAAAGGCATTAACATGAGAATTTGGAAACGACAAGGAAAATTAGAAAGTGGGTATGCAAACTCATAAATTAAAGTCAATTCAAGTATAAAGCCTCTCAAGACACTCATGAAAGCCTCATTTGCACTCTAGGACTCTCACAACTACTTAGCAAAATAAAATTGGCAATTTTAACGTGAAATTGGGCAAAACATAGCAAGAGGATCTGTTCAGGAAGTTCGTTGCATGTTTAGCCTGGTCATTGCACTCATGTAGAGGTCATCGCGCATTTTCCAGAGTTTATAGTGTAATTTATAATGATGTTGCACTCCTGTAGAGGCCATTGCGCGTTTGACCAGGTCACTGCATGTTTGACTAGGTCACTGCGCCTTTGCCCGGGTCACTGCATGTTCACCTAGAAGGAGCCAAACGTTCTAAAAACCCTCCATAACCACCAAGTTTCCAAGTTAATCATCCTTCACTCTAGAAAATCAGGTTGGTGGGAGAATTACTCACTCCTTCCCTCCTTTCTTTGCCTACATAGGGTTTAAATTGTTTGTTGTTTTTCCTAAGAGAAAACCCTAGGCATACATTCCCACCATCTCAAAATCACATTTCCTAGTTTTCATCATTATTCCTCCCTCACTTAACAACTATTCTCTATCATCTCCCTCCTTATCGCCATCTCCTCCTCGTCATCTCTCCTCACATCATTCCACATTTCCAATACCCACAGTCCATTCTGTCATTCCCTTAGGGTTTTAAAAGCAACAAATCATGGCAGAAGAAGAACACACAAGTCAGAGTGATGGAGAAAAACAACAGAGGAGGAAATATAAAAAAGGAGGGAAAATCATTAGATATGAACCAAACAATACTAGAGAGCTCATGGCATCTCCCATCACTGTCACAAGCTTTAAACATATGGGTTGTTTTGAGTTTTGTGAGAAGGTGGAAAGGACACAACAACATTCTAAATTGACCAAACAACTCATTATCAACCTCCATGACAATCAAGCAACCTTTCCCAGTGTCACCTTTACCATATCTTCTGCTATCATATCAGCTACTACTGGGATCCCAGATGTTGGGGAAAAGTGGTTTAAATAGGAAAATTTGGATTATTGCTATTATGAGCCATATCTTAAACCCAGTCGTAAGAATGAAAGAAGGAGGAATTTTCTCTTCTCTTACCTCCTAGATAGATATGTTCCTATGATGAAAATCATCATGAAGTACTTCACATGTGAGGGCAGGTTTTCTAGGCTCTATTCCTATCATATTCGGTTACTCATGCATTTTACAAGAGTCAGAATGCTCAATATGCCCTACTATCCTTACCAGGATATCGACAAGATGTCATACATTGCCCGAAGGAAATATCATGATCATCAAATGCAAAGCATATTTCACCATTCTCTCATCAAAATGATAGTCGTACACCACCTTGATCAGCTTAACATTGCATGGGACACTTTCATATCCAATGAAGTTTTCACAGTCTCAACTATTGAGCATGGCTAAGACACACCTTCATCCTCTCATCCACCCACCTCCATTCCTCCACCTCAATATATACATCATTCATCTTCATCTGATGAGTTAGCCACACCATCACCTCCATCATCACCATTTCATGAGCCTATTCATTCACTTGGTATAGATAAAGGAACTAACCAAGAGCATATTGGGCATGGTGAGAGTAGCAAGCCTAAAAGGGTTGGTTTAGGTACCTTGGCACATACCTATCAGAGAGGGAACAGGCAAGTTTTTGTCCCACTGATTGTGGGAGGGGCTTTTCCTTCTTCATCGACAAAGTAGGTACATAAGGGTAAGGAAAAAGTTGTAGAGGCAGAGGTCCAGCAGCAGGAGGAAGACCTCCATGAGATTGAGCATGATTTTCATTTAGTTGAATCAGATGAACATGATGACATTAAAATCACATATATTGTCATCAACGAGAAGAATTAACTCATAGGAGAGCTCGAGGTCAACTTGCAAAGGGCCAAATGGATCATTTCCTACTATGAGCAGGAAAATAGGTAGTTTGAGGTAAAAAATGAGCTGATGGAGATTCAACTCAGAAAGGAAAAGGGAGAGGCTAAAAAGGAAAAGGCCTCACTTGATGAGGAATATGGGCAGTATGGTGAGCCACTTGATGAACAAGTGCCAAGAAGAAGGCCAAGGACTAGAGGCCTAAAAAGAGCCTTGGAGCAGGAAAGGAAAAGGGAGGAAGAACTGGCCAATCAGCTCACCTTGAATGAGTAACTTGCCAAGATGGTAAATGAAAATCGATAATATTGGCTTGAGAAGGTAAATGATCATCAGGAGAACCTCCTAGAAAAGGCCAAGAAGGATAATTATATTCAAAGAAAGATGGTGAAGCACTATGTTATGAGAGACAAAATTGTAAGAACCAAGCTCAAAAGAGCTCATGCAAAAATTGAGGCTTTGACCAAGAAAGCGGAGAAAATGAGGTTGGATATCCTTGCTGAGGCATCACTCCATGCCTCAAACATATAGCTAGCTATCAGCCCACCAATTTTGGAAAGATATATTTTGTTGTGTTTTTTGAAGAAATTTTGGCAGAGTCAGCATGTCAAATGTGCAACACCTAAGACGTTGCGCATTTTTTTGGAGCATCCAATGAGCAAATTGTCAGCATTTTTTGATTCAGAATGATGAGGACATGCACCCTGTATTTTTTCTAAGAATTTGGAGCAAAACTTGTCAGCCAAAAGGGTAAAAAACTACCAAAAAATCACCTTTCTACCTCTTTTCTGGCTTGGTCACCGCGCGTTTGAGAAGTCTTGGGAGATAGTAATTTTTGAGGGGAAAATCAAGTCCATTTTGAAAACAAAGGGAAGTTTTGGAAACTAGACAGGATAATATTTCCAATGATCTATCCTGGGCTAGATTTAGACATCAGGAAGGAAATCAAAAGTTAGCTTGAAGAGGATGTTGCACGTTTGACCAGGTCACTGCGTGTTTAACCAGGTCGATGCGCGTTTGACAGTCTTCCACAATTTTCACTATTTCACTCCAAGTTGATTTTTACCTATGGAAAATTCAAGTTTTACTTATGTAATTGATCTAGATGATGTAATTATTAGGTTTTTACTTTTATCTAGAGTAGATACATCAGCTAAATGGCCTATGTGGCATGTAATGAATCAGTTTGCTAGAGTGAGCGATGAGTCACTTTAACCACCCTACACTCAAGCTATCAGTTCAACCTTTCTTGCAACTTCTCCTCCTCTCATGGATTCAACCCATAAGCCTAGGGTGAGTTGGTTTTAGGGCTATATTATGTATTTTCGTGGGCATTTTATGGGTTAAATTCAGTACGGATGCTATACTAGTGATCAGAGACAATTGTATCAGATTTTGGCAATTTTCAATATATGAGTTCTGCTATTTTTCTGGGATACATGTGGTATGAATTTTTAGCATTGTTTCTTCTTTTTGGTCATTTGTATGAATGTTTTATCATTTCATAAACCATTCCATGTCTACTATATGGTAATTTATAAGTTGATAGGTAGAATACATGTTTTCTCATGCTCTGTTTTGGGTAATTTATCATACTTTGTCCATTTTTTCTCAGTTTACATTTCTTATGCTCTTCCTAACTCCTCATTAGTCTTAAACCATCTCATCAAATCACCTTTTAAGTGTTAAGCTTCATACCTACCTTGCCCCTTTGAATGTCTGCAATCATATCTCATTCGCCCTGACCTAGTCTCTTTGACCTAAAAACACACATCCTTGTGACTACCCAACCAAAAATAAAATGAAACAACCCCTTGCACTTTACCTCTAGCCTAAAACCCTAATCTATCCAGCCCTCCTGGCTGTTATCCTTTGGAAAGAGCCCTGTCCGGCTTGGTAGGGCTATCTACCAAGCTAAAAGATTGGTTTGTGGTTACCTCATTCAAACCCTTCCTCAGCCTTGGAGATCCAAAGGAGTGATAACAATTCCATTTTCCTAAGTTCACCACCCCAAAATCACTCCTCCATTTATATATTTTGTTCATTCCCCTACCCCACCACGTGTCCATTAAATTGTGATAAAGCATCGCCACCTTTCACCTCATCTGAACCCACCTTTTTCACATCTAATGAACAATATTATGTTTTGGCCCCCTCACCATCTGAACATTACCATCGAGGGGGTTCCGAAATGGGAGGTATTCAAGCCCAAACCCACAAAAATGTGGCACCATCTCGTGCTTTCGCACCCCCCCTTGCCGAAACTATTGACCACCTCAGGCCCCCTCCAAAAATGGTTTTCTCTACCACATGAAACCACCACTCTATCTGTTTATACACTCCCACCAATCCCCTCTCACAACCTCATCTATCTATTGCTCCCGCCAATCACATTCACTCCCTCCAAATCAACCCGTTAAGTAATTTAATTACTTAACCATTAATATAAGGGACCCACGCCATCATCAATGGGAAGTTAGAAAACTATAAAGTCCCTCCTTTCACCCATTCACAGGTTACCAATTTCATACTTTGTGAATACCATTTTTCTGTGACAGGGTTTTCAATTCAAATTGCAACTGTTTCACCTAGCTTAGGATCACACCAACTGATGACTTTCAAACAAGTGCCTTTATTTTCCTATCTTCTCGAATCTGAGTCCATATTTGCACCCTGTAAACCTGCCCAATCAATATTTCACTAGTGTAGCAACCTAATCTGGTCATGCCTCCTAAAGGTAAGGCACAGGAAAAATGTGTGAGTCCTTTGATCCACCCTTTGATTGATTTTCATCATATTCCTTTGGCGGACAGAGATTACAAAATCCATGAAACCCTATGTGAGTTTGATTTATTTGAAATGTACTACTGGCTTGAAGACAAATTCATTGATTATTCTGATGATATTGGATGGTGGGAATCCAATTTACCCCATTACATATTTGCCCACACCCACAGTACCCCTAAATTCATCAAGAAACATCATGCTTCTTATGTACCTAGCCAAAGGGTTGTTATTGCCCCCACAGGAGAAATTTTAATCACCATAACTCCCCAAGCTATAGAACAAATGATGCAGGCTCCTACAGTAGAGAATGACACTCCTTTATATTATGAAGCACTCACTGAATTATATCAGAAATTGGACTTTGCAAAAAGAGCCAAATCCTTGAGATTTTCTTAACTGAAGATGCCCTATTACCTAAGAAAAATACTCCCTATCTATCCTCCATTTTCCCTTAGAGAGCTAAGGAGATCATGACAGTCATATCCTACCTCCTTGGCTATTACTCAAATCGGTGGGTAGATGAAGCCATTATAGGATTTATTTCTATTTTTTTCTCCACAAATTCCAAGCCTTCCATCTTGTTCAACTTCAACCAATTCCTTGCAAATTCCATCCATGAACAATTTTTCAAATTCCAAACTGAGGAAGTATTTAAATATTCCTCTGTATTAATATATATGTTTTTGTATTTTCAAGGAGAAAAGCTCAAGCTTGCATTACAAAAGTTGGATGATGAGGGAAATTAGCAATGAATCATCTTTTGGACTACACTAGTAATGAAGGAGCAAAAATAATAATCATAGAAACGTTTGTAGATCTAGCACTCAGTCTCCTAAGAAACAATCCAGAGCCAAGAATTAGTGAATAAATCAGGAAAATTTTGTAGTTATTAGACCAAGTCCAAACAAGAGATTGGTATCTTTACAAAAATTACACAGAGCTCAGGATATATGGGTGCGAACTTGCTCCTTACAAACTACCGAAATTCCTCCCAATGAGGATTTTTTCCTTGGAATACATTAGGAAAATGCTCAATGTTGATGAGATTCATTTTGTGTCTACCAATAAGAAATCTCAATTCAAGGTCAAAACACAAATAGGACCTTTCATAACAATAGGGCAGCAGGGAAAGAAGTATATAGATTGTTGAAAGAAATGCAATTCTGCCTTAGTTTTACATGGTCATATGATCCATTAGGTGTCATATCCAAGTTAAGGGTACAAAAAAAGTCTACAACATATCTTCATACATTCAAACCAGATATTGAGAAATAAAAGAACCAGCTAGAATGGACTGAAAACACTCTACAAGAGGCAAAAGAGAAATTGGTGTCAACTTCAACATTACAGACTCATGTCGCACATAAGAAAGTAGCAAAAAGGATCAGAGAAGAAGAGACACCTCCAGTGACTAATGCTCCCAGCAAAGACTTAAAAATCATTTACAGGAAAAGGACTAAGCTTAATCCCAAAGTAAAACAAAGCAAGGATTCATATCAAGAACATATTATCACTACCAAAGAGACACATGCTTCCTCACAAGTAGGTGATCAGAGTACACTTTCTCCTACCACCTCAAGAGCCTCACAGGATCAGCAGAAAGTTATGCAAACCAGTACATCTACCTCAAAGGAGAAAGAAAAGAGCATATTTGATATATTCAAGGATATTAAATTGAAAAATGTAGCTTTGAAGATCAATACATATAATCAGTTATGGAAGCAGACTTTGAGTTCTCAAAGTAGACTATTGTCAGCCTTTGACTCTAAGAAAGGAAAAATGCAGATGGTTTTCCTCCAAGCACATATCCCATAGCCCAAGGCAGCATAAAACTACAAAAATTCTTCATTTGAATTTGATATAAAGGATATACACCCCATTGATCAAATGGAGATGCACAGAAAATATGGTTAAATGATTTCATCTACACTCACTAACATTGTTATGAGTTTGTCCAAATTGCAGGTTTCATTAGCTAATGTTCAGTCACAATTGAAGATGGAGAAAGTCTCTTCACTTGGTAAAGACACAAGAATCAAAGCTTTGGAGGACTTGGTAACCAATGTAGGATATGATCCTTCAAATATCAATGTTACAGAAGAAATCATAAGAAAGAAGAATACTGACATTGTAGCATTGAGAAAATAGTTGAAATTACCAGCCACAAAAGATCCTCTGGCCAAATACATTGAATAAATAGAGTCATAGAAGATATACATGATGAATCTCATCATGGAGTAGAATGTACAGTTGAAACAAATGGAAATAGAGATGGAAAAAATAATCAAAGAAAAGGAGCAAGTTGCAAGAATGTCTATTGTCCCTTTGGAATCTATACCTCTTATAGCAGTTCCTACATCTACATCTTCTACAACAAACACAACGAATACTACAGATCAGCTTGCAAGTGCAGTGGAGAATATGTCTCTCCAAACATAAGAAATTAAAATATTGCAGGCTCAAGTTAATTTTCTGCAAGACCAGAAGGCAAAGACTGAGATTTTCCATGCAGAAAAGCTACAGAGAGCTCAAAATAAGATATAAATATGGCAAAATTCTGCAAGTGAACCCTCCATTGGCCATACACTGGGTCAAGTTAAGGAAATCATATGGACCAATATTATTGAAGCCATGGATGAAATTTGGCCATGTATTCAGATTATATTTGAGAAGAAACAGTTGATTGATAAATCTAACGAGGTCGAATCAATTGTAACTCTATTTTATCAATGAGGATCTGCAACTTGAGCTAGGGTTAGGGTGTTGACTTTGGGAACCATGGCGAGACATCCAAGGGGGATTTTTGACCCCTCCTACAGTCAAGTAGTTACGGATAGAAGCAAGGACGCATGAAAGAATCATTTCAAGAAGCCTCTGGAGAACGCAACATGGGCAAGTAAAACATACACATTGGGAAGAAACAGACCTCATGAATAGGAAGGGGAGCAGCAGGAAGCTATTAAGGAAAAGGAGAAAGGGGATATCAGTCAAAAACCTACTTTTGTAAGGACATCTGGTGTCTACAAACCTAAGTCGAACACCATTCCTCAGGTCATCTTGAGTGACCCTACACTACAAGCGCATAGGGATCATATGCAAATTCATGGGAATATGGCTGACAAATATGGTGCTACATGTTTGGATAAGGAGCCACTCGAAGCCAAAGGGGGAAATAAACCTTCATCTGGGATCCAAGGGTTTTTTCATAGTAGTATTCACAAGCCTAGAGGATAAATACAAAGTGTTTGAAGGAGGACCATATTTCTACATTGTTACAGGCCTCTACATGCAGCCATGGATAATGAACTTTGTTCCAAAACGTGAGACATTTTCATTGGTGTCAGTATGGATCAGACTATACTCCCTTCCTCTGGATTATTGGTTACCAGAATCGCTGAAAATAATAGGCAACAAACTAGGGCATTTTCTAAAGATCTTAGATGCAACTCTCAAAGGAAAATACACCTCCTTCACCCGGATTTGTGTGGAAATGGACTTATCTGGAGCACTTTTGGATGTGATAATTTTAGAAGGATATGATGAAGAATGGGTACAGGTGGTGGACTATGAGCACATCCCATTTAGGTGTCGCAAATGCCATGAGCATGGGCATCTATATAGAGACTGCCCAACAAACAACATCGAGAAAAATGTGAAAACCACTGTGGATAAAAATCCTAAGGGTTTTACCAAGGTTGGGGGCAAAGGGAAAGGTGAAAAGAGGACGCAAAAGAAGATCAATGAGGAAAAAAAACTAAGCTACGATAGCTTTAAGATCTTAGAAGAAGAAGAAGGAAACAAAGAAACGAACTAGGAAATGGAGAACATTATCACTGAGAAGGGAAGGGATGACAACATGGAAGATATCATAGAAAACATGATGGAGATAAATAGGGACCATGAGATGACTCCAAGTGAGGTGGGAAAGGAGGACCATGAACTGCAGGAGATTCTAGATAGGGAAAATCTGGATCTAGAGAAATTTCTGGAACAAGGAATGACCATAGGAGTGGACTCCCTACCAAAAGAGGAATATGATAGGGTTCAACAGCTCTTCCTATGGAGATCACAAACGAAGGGAGCTGGAGTCAAAATAAATCATGAAATCCAGGAACATAGAGGGATCAAAATGATGGAGGAGACACAGGCACAATCTCCAAAGAACACGGGTAGGAAAAGAGGAATAGAAAGACAGAAGGAGTTGTTGAACAAATGTGGGAAACTATTGATTAACTCAGGTAAGATGAAAGAGCTTACTAGTTACTCCTTTACAAAAAATTCATAATGAAGCTCACAACCTGGAATATTAGAGGCATAGGAAATAGAAGGAAACAAAGAAGTCTCAGTACTAGAATGAAAGAAAAAAACTAGATATGGTTTTTATTTATGAGACAAAATGTACGATGGATAAGATTAGAGAAATTCATAATAAATGGCTAATCAAGTATGAGTATCTAGAGGTTAAAGCAAAAAACTCAATTGGGGGATTCTCACGCTGTGGAATCCACAGAAATTTGGAATCCTAGATGCTAAGGCATCTAGGAACTATCTTTCTTTGGTTTGTCAACCTTTAGGTGATAAGGAGTATACATGATCACAAATGTCTATGGACCTCAAAAGCAAGAAGACAAACTCAAGCTTCTCACCTTCCTTGAGGAACTAAGAGCAAGACACCCTAATATGCCCTGGATCATTGCAGGAGATTTTAATATGATAAGATCTCTTACAGAGAAAAAGGGTGGTATTAGACAGCTAGGCAAAAACTCCATGGCCTTCCAGAACTTCATAATGAACATGGGGTTAGTGGACACTGTAACAATAAATGGGACCTTCACCTGGAACAACAAAAGGGGAGGAGCTTCACAAGTCGCATCTAGACAAGATAGATTTATTATCTCAGAGGACCTCTTTCTCTCAGGCCTTGCCATAACAGCTTCTATTCTACCCTTTGGAGGTTCGGATCATTGACCTGTACAACTGGAAGCCACTTTTATGGGTACACCAAGAAACAAACCTTTCAGGTTTGAGAATTCCTAGCTCTCTCATCCTGAATTCACCAGTAACATTGACAAATGGTGGAGAGAGGATCTAAGAATTCAAGGCACTAGAATGTTCCTGCTCCAACAGAAACTTAAACATATCAAATTCAAGCTTTAAGGTTGGAACAAAAAGGAATTTGGCAATATCTTCAAAGCTAAAGGAGAGGATAAACAGGAACTCCAGGAGATGAATCAGATATCATAGAGGGCTTTACAGAGGAATGGAAAAAGCTATCTGATTCTTTACAGGAAGAATGGGAAGAACATTGCTTGCAAGAGGAGATTTTCTAGATACAGAAGTCAAGGATTCAGTGGATTAAAGAGGGGGAAAGAAACATGAAGTTCTTTCATAAATCCACAATGGATCACAGGGAACACAACAGAATCACAAAGCTCAAATACTCTCAAGGGAGAGAAATCATCTCTCACATAGACATGAAATCTCTCCTTGTACAACATTTCCTCATAATTGTAGAGGAGCCTCTGGGGGATAGATCTAGGTTCATCAACCATTTCAATTAATATATCACTCGGCTGGTTACCAGAGAAGATAACCATAATCTTAACATGCTAGTGTCGGAAGAGGAGGTCAGTGAAGTGATCAATGAAATGCAAAATGGAAAAGCTTCAGGCCCATATGGGTTCAATGTAGACTTCTTCAAAGCATGTTGGAAAATAGTCAAACAAGATATCCTTGAGGCGGTGGAAGAATCGTGAAGATCCAAAAAGGTTCTGAAAGAATTTAATTCTTCCTTCATAGCTTTGATCCCAAAAAT
>APFE030686577.1:138689-160484 GCA_000404065.3 Pinus taeda | reverse complement strand
ATAAGATGGGTTATGGCACTAGTCACCACGACTAGTTTCTCCATCATGCTTAATGGTGCTCCTTCAAGACTCTTCACACCCTCCAGAGGTCTCATACAAGGGGATCTGCTCTCACCCTTCCTCTTTTTTCTCATGATGGAAGGGTTTGGTAGAGCGATTAAAATGGCTAATGCTGAAGGAAGAATCCAGGGCATCAAACTCACCTTGGATGGAGCGGCAAACACACATCAACAATTTGTGGATGACACAATGCTGTAGGGGTTATATACAATCAGGGAAGCCAAAACCATCAAACAAATTTTGAATGACTTTGCTATGGCTATTGGCACAAAGGTAAGCCTCAACGAATCAATAGTTTTTTTCTTGAACATTGACATTGCTATTCAAAGAAATATCACCATAGTTCTTGTGTTTCAAAGGAACAGCTACCTTCCAAGTATCTAGGCATAGCTCTCACAGAAAAACCTCTAAACAAGGAAGTATGGGAGCCAATTATAAATAAATTGCAGGACAAGATCCGAAAATGGACATGCAGGTCTTTAAAATTGGCAGGGCGCCTTGTGCTCAGACAGGCTATCCTGCAGGCCATTCCTATATTTATGTTCTCAACTCTTCCTACTCCTAAAGGAGTTAAGCAGCAGACCGGGAGCATACAAAGGGATGTACTATTGGGCAAAGGAGAAGAGAAAGAGAAATGGGCTTTAGTAGCCTAGGACAAAATTTGCAAACCCAAGAGCCACAGTGGCTTGGGGCTTCATGATCCTGAAACCATCAGCAAGGTTTCAGGAGCTAAACTCTGGTGGAGATGGATCAAGGAATCGGAAACTCCCTGGGCTAAGCTTTGGACACAAAAATATGCCAAGAATTGGTAGGAGAAGGATCATATTATAATGTCAGGGCACATTAATGGCTCCCACATTTGGAACCTTGCTTGGGAAAATAAAAGTATTGTTCAACAACATAATTTCTAGGAAATTCGAGCTGGGAACCTAGCACGATTTTGGGAGGACACCTAGCAGCAAGAACCTAATTTTTATAAGGATGAATTAGTAGCTCTCAGGAATGACACAGACAAAAAAGGTCTACTTATGGTAAAAGACTTCTGGGACCAGAAAAGGAACAATGGAAAATGGAGAACTTGGAAGGATCTAGGCCACATCGAAGAGAGTCCTCTGAGGGCCCAGACAGACTCTCTTAACCAGGATCTAGAGCATAGGAGGATTATGGTATCATCCTTGTCTGACCAACTAAGATGGGGAAAGAATACTGAAGGAAACTTTAACCTCAAAGAAGCTAAACAGGTAGTAATAGGATTTAAATATCTAAATCTTGATCAAGTTTGAAAGAATGTTTGGTAGAGCCCCCACTGAATGAAAATAAAGTTATTTATTTGGCTAGTTCATCAAAGGAAAATCTTAACTTAGGAGAATATTCTGCAAAAAAGCTTCACTAGACCATCCAAATGTTACCTTTGTGGTTCACAAGAGGAGACAATGGATCACCTTCTCAACCTCTACCTTTTCACCTCCATCGTGTGGGAATGGGTGGCCTCAATATTTAGGCACACTGATAGGGACAGACTGAGCATCTCCAACACTTTGAAGAATTGGAGGAAAAAATTCTCAAGGAATGAAATTATTAATAAATTCTGGACCTTGGTTCCAAGCTTTGTCATTTGGAATGTCTGGAAAGAGTGCAATAGTCAGATCTTGAAAAATAAAGAAAGCAAGCCCTAGCACATAATTGACCAAATTTTAAGGTAGCCCAAAGATACAATTAGTAGCTTGTTGAGGACACTTCCTAAGGACCCTCCTCTGCCCCAAGGTGTGAGTATTCTACTAAATTTTTGTCTCCATTCCATAAGCCCTCGGGGCATTATCAAGGGAGTGAGCCAAATAAACTCAGATATAAACATTTGGAAGCCTCCTCCATATGGTTTCTTAAAGGTCAATATAGATGGAGCATCTATGGGCAACCCATGGTTAGTTGGTTTGGAGGTGTTATAAGAGATGAACAGGGGAAAATAAAGAAGATCTTTCATGGCCACTTGGGGAAGGCCACTAATAACATGGCGGAACTCATGGCCCTAGAGCGATGCTTGGAAATATTGGTGGATTCAGATTCACATAATGTTAATCATTGAAGCAAATTTGGAATTGATTATTAGAGAGGCCAAGAAAATATTCATTGGTACATCACCAGATAAAGTTTCAAAAAACTGGAAGCTCTCGCAAGTCTTTCACCGTATCTACTCCCACCTACAAACCTTAAAAACTATAATCTTTTTCCATGTGAAAAGAAAAGCTAACATGGTAGCAAATTGTTTGGCAAACAAAGGAGCGATTAATAAGGAGAGGGACACCCAGCATGTTTGGAAGTTGTTACCCCCGAGAAAACCATTAGAGGATTGTCTCTATTAGGCTACCAAACATATGGAGCAATGGGAAAGGTTGATATTAGCGGAGGAAGGCCAAGGATATAGTGGCGTGAGGACCGATTCTAGAAGTGCTGCAGGTTTGTTGTTTCATTGATCACTGTATGGATTAATGGTGACACATTGATTCAATGAAAAGCAAAGAAACTGGGGTTTAAGAGTAAATCCATTGAAAACCAAAAGATCAACGGTGTAGGGAGGAAGGACTAGGAAGCATCTAATGGGTTGGATCGATGGTAATCACTTGACAGAAGAGCGCGTAAGTTAATTCGCAAGGTAGTGGTTTCTCATACCACAAATGGTATTTCGGAAGGGGTCTAAGTGGTAACCGATATTGTGAGGAAGGTCTCCAATTCCACTCTTCAAGCGACACATAGTAGTGAGGAGAAAAGAGGATACCGCTTTTTGGGCAGGTATTCCTTGAGCTACTTGTCCACTCAAAATATGCATGGACCGTTGGATCCATGAAGGGTAGATCAATGGTAGAGGGTCGGTTGTGCAAGTGGAAGGTTGGATGCGAATTTACGATTCAACATTATTCATTGATCGTTGATTTAGCTGAATGGAGGATGTCAAGCTAATCAGTGATTGGGGTTCAGTGAGCGCAATGGGAGGGCATTGTACTGGGATTGCGGACCTGCCATTTTTTATGGTAGTGAATGTAATAATTTTGAAATCTTACCTTATGGGTTGTGGGTTGGGTTTTTGTATATTACCTATGTTAACCATATCTCCTGATAGAAGGGATGGTTTTGAGTTTTAAATATTTAAATCCAACTCCGCTTTAGATAGGTCCTGTGGACCATTTTTTGGTAAATGCAAGGAAGTTTGGCTTACCTTGTAAAATATGTAATGTACTTGTTTCGTTTAATAGAAAGCTCCATTCTCACTTGACCAAAAAACGATAAATCTAATGAGGTCATTTCCACGGCCAACAACATCATCAAGTTTCTAAATTAGAAAAACAAATATTGGTTGGATTATTTGGGAGTAGATGACAAGATAGAGGCAACCTTGGAAGTGAAGAAAGTTCTTACAAAGAAAAATTTGATTGTGTAGCTCAAAGAAAAATGTCACAGTTTGGAAATAACAGTCAACAGGTTTTTTAGAAAAATAAAGGCATTAACAAAGAGGGGTCTGCCTTCTTTATTTGTAATTAACGAAAAAATAATGACCAAGGAAGATTATATGACGAAGCTTAAAGACATTGCAAGGGACACTACTAAATTTTCTCACATTAAAGGTGTTATGACAGGGAGAGCTTTTTTCAAAGTTATCAGCAACGATATTTTCATTCAGCATGAGATAAAGCATATTTTCGTGGTAAAGCCCACATTTTCTCGATATACCGAGGTAGATGGGATCTACCGTAAGGCAACAAAAATCACCATCCCAGATGAGGAGGAGTTGGATCAATTGTGTGAATTTTAGGATTAAAGAAAAGATCAGCTACATCCAGTGCAACACCTGAATCATAGCAACTCAGCAACTATTCTCCACAAAAATAGTGCCAGACATCAAAATCACACCAAATTCACCCCTTTTGGTCACATTAGTCAATTCGGTTATTTTTTAATTAATAATATATTTCCATGTCAATGTGGCATTCATTGTATTCCTTTTTGAAATTTAGTTTAAATACTTCATTCATTCGAAGTATTGGGGGTGGGTCCCTGATCATTGTAATTTTTCTTATTGAGCATTGTACTTTTTCCATGTTTCTGGAGTGTTATTAATACAAATAATTTCACAGGATTCTCATGTTTCAACTTACTGGTGATGTTTTTCCTATTGTAATATTTGTTTCCATTGTTTTTCTCTCCACCATAATCATTTGAAAATCTAATTGTAAAACAAGAAATGTGAAAAATAAGAATTGTTAATTGAACACCATATTCAAACTATTTTTACAATCTGTATGTTTTCCTTCTGAAGTCTGATTGTAAAATTATTAAATGCTTTTCAGTCAATATTGAATACACCTCTTCTTCATTTCATCATTCACTTTAAAGATCCAATAAATGTAACTAGCTTGCCCTATGATTACTCTTTTGAACATATTGATGCAATATCCAACTTTATTTGACTCCATAACCCAATGGAAAGAAAATAATTTGATCAGATCAACAAACCAAACCAATCAACCAAATTCAAAAAAACAATCAAGCATAATTATAACTAGCCTAAGATCATCTTAAAAAACAAAGTTAAATCATAAAGAGAGATCCCTCTCTAAAGCTTGCAGGGCTAGATCCCAGCTTCAAAAGTGGTTTGATGTTGTCCTCTATAGTTATTCTTCCAATCCTAAAATTATAGAACAATAACACACCTTAATGGTGGCTCCCAACAACTACTAGCAACTTTGCTAAGCTCTTCTATGTAGATTCTTATGGAGGCTCATGGGTACAACTTACAGTGGAGACTCCTTCTTTGCTTAGTGGTGGTGTCTCTTTCCTCTTGATATGGTGGTGGCTCTATAGGTTACTCACCCTAATCTTTTAGTATTTGGGTTTACAAACTCTCAACGAGCTTTAGTTTCTAATTATGGACCAATGGATGCAAACTTTGATTTGTGGGATACTCACAATAGCCAAGGCTCTTAGTGGAAGTAGCTCATGACCTTATTAACTCCTTTGGTTCTTTGAAACCTTGCTCTGATACCTCTTGTTATTTGGAGGCAAAGGTAAACATGCAAACACAAGAAAAATAAGTACACGAGCTTCTACTAGAATAAAGAAGTTCTATTCAATATTAATTATTCTCTCATATACATCCATCGAGTTGCTACTATTCTCTCTTCTTACTTCACATTATAATTACCCAACCATGAGTATATAAGTACTAATCTTTATAAATATGGAATCGTGCAGACCCTAACTTTCTTTTCCTCATGCAAACTATGACTTGATGCTTAAACTAAACTTTTCTAATTTCAATTTAACATAAATTGACATTTTTCTTTTCTTTAACTTAGCTTTTCTTGATAAGGAATTGCCTTTTTAACTCTAACTCACTTGACTTCTAATATTAGACTTAACTTGCTTTCCTTCACTTAACTCTTCATATATTGCATGTATATGAGAGTACTTACTATTTCTATCAAGTGAAAGGATTTTGATGTATGACAAAGTTGTGATCGATGGCGATAATTAAATAGGAAATTTAGGGATAGGTTTGTATGAATTGTGTGCTCTTATCATTTTTAAATTGTTATACGAGATTAGAGTTCACTTGGTTGTAACACATTTGAATATTTGACAATTGTTTGACCAATTGGGTTGTTGATTCTATAAGATTACTTTCATTCATATCATTTTCATATTGGTTATGTTAAGGCGTAATTGTATGGAATGATTATCTACATACTTCAATAAGTGTTAAACTTATGAATTTTAATAATCATGAAATATAAAAAGTGAGGTGTAGTATGGAATCACGTACTTCTAGATTGAGAAAATCAATGATATGAAATGAGTCATGACGCACCACAAAGCTATAGTGATGGGCCATCTGGGTGCACACAACCTCTGATGTGGGTGACTATAGGGCCATGACAATTGATTTTTAGGTTAAATTAAAGTTTATGCTAGAGGTACTCTTTCAATCTCCTTCATAACTTATTTATATGTATCTCTATTAAGTGAGGAAGATAAATCACATAGTAGTTATTCCCTAATTTGAAATGACATCAATTACTAATATTATGTGGTATCTTAATAATGCATTCATGGTTTTCTAATTACTAGATGAAAATATTTACCAAAATCTTAATACCTAACAATAAATTAAATATAAAAAAATACTAAACTGCATTTTATATATATATATATATATATATATATATTATTATATATATATTATATCTTATATATATATATATTTCAATATTAGTAGAAGTTTTTACAATAAAAAAAATTTAATACTAAAATAGTTATCTAAGAAATAATTAAATTATTTGTTTATTTATCTCTTTGATATATTTGTTCAATGTCAAAATAAAATTGAGATGTGAGTATAAGACACATGCAAGAATCAAATTTTATGACTTTTCATTTAGAAAGAAAAAATGAAGGTTTAAAATTCATATAGTCTGAATTGTATTTTTATTTTTTGGATTTTTTTATGAGTATAGTTTTAAAAATTTTATATTATATATATACTATATATATATATATATATATTTATAAACAATTTAAAATATTAAAAAAAATATTGTTTATATTGTATCTATTTTTTGCAAATTTATATAAAAATTCTAGTTGAAATAATTTAAAAACTTTCACATATTTTACAAAATAAATAATTTTAGCTCATGGAGTGTAATTCAATTTGTTGACACCTAATCATCAGGATTGGGTGAATATAATTAATGTAAATAAATAATAAGAAATATGAACAGTCATCGGGAGATGAAGTGAACAGTTTCTCCCTCATGTATATAATAAAGACCAATCTGAAGGAATAATACATGAATTGAATTTTGTGGAGTTACTACCTGGCCTAACATGGTATCAGAGCTAGCTCAATTTTTGGCATCTCCTTCTAGTTTTGTAACTCCCTCCTGCGATTTTCTTGCAGTCTATCCACTGCCCCCTGTGGAGTCTGTCTACTGCCCTCTCCATAGTCGCAATTGCAAATCTCTGACATTATCTGTGCCCACTGCGCTCCTTTCTACACTGTCTAGGCTCTCTGCCATCATCATTGGAAGGATTGCTCCAATCTCTCGGCAATTCATTTTTGTTGAGTAGTGGAGGGAGGATGATAGCTTATGTGGGAGCGTTTTTGAATTCTTATGTGCCTGTTTCGAAGATTTCTCTTCTTTGGCTTTCAATTCAAACCTATCTTTGAAGTGATCCGAGAAAGGCTCAGTTATAAGCGGTCTTTCAGTCATTGTAGAAAACATAAGTTCATTCTATGCGTGGAATGTTTCACATAGCATTTGGTGCATGGTTATGCGTTGAACTGTGGTCGTTGAACTCTACAAAGTTTGATAGTTTCTTGAATGTTGGTATCATATGCTACCCCATCCATTGAACGTTGGTATCATGCGCTACCCCATCCATATATATATCTTGAATGCCGGTTCCATTGAAGTTTGAATAGTTTCTTGAACGCTGATAGTTTCTTTTACACTGCCTTAATACATAGTCTTGTATCAACCTTACTATGTTGGTTCCATTGAAGTTTGAATAGTTTCTTGAATGCTGATAGTTTCTTGAATGGTGATAGTTTATTTTACGTTGCCTTAATACACAGTATTGTATCAGACTTACTACGCAGCATATATTGAACGCTACCCCACTCCTGTATGCGTTGAAGTTTTTTTTGGCATATAAAAATCGTTGAATGCCATGTGTTGAATAGAGTTTTTTGAAACAAGGTTGTGGGTCAAAGCACTGTGGCATGAAGTGTTGTGAATGCTATGGTCTTACACTGTATGGTATATACCTCTAATATGATACCTCTATTGAATGCGTTGTACATTTTTTTGTGTATTGGAGCTGCCCCACAATATATTTAGGCTGAATTATATTTTTTCCCATTAGGAGTAAAAAAAAAAAATTGCAGTAGGAGTTTTCGTTACAGTATGCATTCAATCATATCCATTGTAGGAATAGTTCTCACTGGAAAGGAGAACTATCCTGAGTGGTCTCGGATGATAAAACACACCCTCATTTTCAATGAGTTGTGGAAAGGAGTGTGCATTGGAGACAAAGACAAAGAGCCAAAACATCCTCACTCAGAAAAAGAGCTCACCATTTGGGAAAATAAGAACAACAAAGCTTATGCATTAATCGTAGCATCTGTAAATGAAGAGGTGAGTCACCATATTTTGCCATTTTTGACTGCTTTTGAAGCCTTACAAAGGCTAAAAGAACTCTATGGCTCACATTTTGCACTTGAAGTTGTTCAACTCATGATTAAACTCTTCACTCTTGAATTATAAAATAATAATCCTCTTGCTCTTGCATCTGAAGTAAAATCTATAATTCATGATATCAAATCCACTAAGGTCGAATTAGATATTCCTCTTATTGCTTTTCTCAAGGGACTTTATCCTACTTACTCCAATTATGTTGAGTCATTGCAAGCAAGTGGAAATCTCAAATATATTACCTTTGACTCTCTTGTGAAAAAAATTGCTGAAAGAGAGAAATCTTTTTGAAAGAAGATATCCACTGAATCTTCTGAAGAGGCTGTGTGCCTTGCTCATAAATAAATGAATCTTGCTCAAGATTCTTCTAGAGGAAGAGGTGGTCGAAGAGGAAGAGGAAGATATTTTAGAGGCAGGGGGAGTAGACACTCTCAAGGAGAAAATCTAGATTTGCACTGCATATGCTACAAAAGAAATGGATCACATGATGCCTCTACATGCAAAATACCTTGGGACAAAATTGAGCAGCAAAGAAACCAATAGAATAGTAAAACTAATGACACAGAAAAAGGTAGAGCACCTAAATCTGCTCATTATCTGGTCGCACAATGTAATATTGGAGTAAATGAAGATTTATTTAATGCTTCACTTGCTTCTTGGAAAAATGATTGGTTTCTTGATTCAAGAGCACCTTGCCACATGAATCATAGAAAAGATTTTTTTGAAGAATTCACTAACAATGTAGATGGAGCATTATACTTTGTAGAACAATCAAAAATCAAGCCATCGGGGCTTGGCACAATCATACTTAAATTCCATGATCTTCCAGACTTTCTTTTGCATCATGTTCTATATCTCCCACAGTTGAAGAGAAAATTGTTGTCCTTGGTCCACATCTACTAGCAAGGTCACTCCATTCCTATGTTTGATGGCAAGCTTGAGGTGAGGAAAGCATCTGACCACTCACTTGTCATGAGCGGAATAGAAGAAGAAGGGCTTCTCAAGCTGCAAGGTACCTCTACTGATGCACAACATTTCTCATACAATTCTCATTATGAAGAAGGTACACTTCCATCAAGTTTATTATGGCATGCTATATTTGGATATTTGAACTATGATAGCCTCCACTTGTTAAAGAAAAATGGTGTTGCTGGTTTGCCTAAAATTCCTAGGAAATTTAAGCAATGTGATGCATGCATTCTAGGAAAGCATATCAAACAGTCTTCTCATTATTCACTTTCAAGAGCACATAGAAAACTTGAACTCATTCATTCAAATTTATGTGGTCCAATGCCTGTTCCTTCTGTAGATGGAAATAAATATATGATGACATTTATTGATGACTACGCCAGAATGTGTTGGGTTTACTTATTGAAGAACAAATTTGATGCTTTTAAAACATTCAAGAACTTTCATAAATGGATTGAAAATGATGCAAAATCTCATATTGGGTCTACTCGTACTGATCATGGAAAAGAATACACATCAAATGAATTTGAAAACTATCTTCACCAACATCTTAAATATGGTACGCTCCATGTTATTCTTCAAAAATGTAAAAATAATGTTTTGGGCTGATGTTATTCTATGTGCTGCATATATAAAGAATAGATGTCCATCTAATGCTATCAGAAACAAGACTCCATATGAATTGTTGTATGGGCACGTTCCTTAGGTAAAGCATCTCAATGTCTTTGGTTCCACATGTTATGCCTTGATACCAAAAGTAAATAGAAACAAACTTGGTGCAAGAAGTCGTAAGTGTATCTTCCTAGTGTATTCGAACACCTCCAAAGCATACCGTCTCTATGATGAAGTCAATAAAAATGCTGTTGTATCTAGAGATGTAATTTTTCTTGAATCATCCAAAACTTACAATGTTGTTGAGCGGCAACTTGATCGCTTGGATAGATTTACAAATGCAAAATCATTTCAAGAATTTGATAATCAGATTCCACATCTTGAAGGGGGAATTCCTATAGTAGATCAACATTTGGAATCTTCTTCTGAAGAACTCTCTCCCCCACATGAAACTCCAACAACGAATGATGCTTTAAGTGATGTGATTGATAGAATTTGCATACTCAATCTTGATTTAGTCCCAACTCAATCAACGGAGTAGCTTGGACCATTTGAGAAAGGTCCCCCAAAGTGGCTAACAAAGACATTTGAAAGTGTTCATCCTGATGAGGTTGGAAAGACAGGAACTAGAAATTCAAACCGGCAAAATGGAGGTGATGTAGATGACTCTAATTCACCTGTTGATATGGATGCTTCTTATGATTGTGAATTGAACTTGTCTACAGATTTTGAACCGAATTCCTTCAAAGAAGTTGCTTCTAATGATGAATGGAAAGAATCGATGCAAAAGGAGTATGGTTCCCTCATAAAGAAAGACACTTAGAAGCTGGTTGATCCTCCATTAGGAACCAAGCCAATTGGCTGCAAGTGGGTCTACAAGAACAAGTATAGAGCTGATGGCTCACTTGACAAGCACAAATATAGGCTTGTGGAAAAAAAATTTGCACAGAAGGAAGGGGTCGATTATGAGGAGACTTTTGCCCCCACAGCAAAATGGGCTACCATCTGGACACTCTTTTCCTTAGTAGCTCAGAATGGTTGGAAAGTCCATCAAATGGATGTAAAAACTGCTTTCTTGAATGAAGATATAAAAGAGAATGTTTTTATGTCCCAGCCTGAAGGATTGGTTGTGAAAGGACATGAACAAAAATTATGCAAACTTCTGAAATCCTTGTATGGCTTCAAACAAGCACTGCGAGCCTGGTATGAAAAACTAACTGAGCATCTTCTGAAACTCAATTTCAAACATTGTGATCTTGATGATGCAACTTTATTTGTCAAGAAAGTTGGCAAAAAAGTTGTATATCTTGTGGTATATGTAGATGATCTTTTGATGACAGGGAACAATGAAAGCTACATTGCATCCATAAAGAAGGAATTGGGGAAAAGTTTTGAAATGACTGATTTCGGCTATGTTCATTACTATCTTGGTATTGAAGTAACTCAACATCCAAAGTCCATATTTCTTTCTCAAAAGAAGTACATTGGAGATTTTTTGAACATGTTTGTCATGATAGAATGCAATCCTCTTTCTACTCCAATGGAACAAAACTTAAAGCTCACATCTATTGAAGGAAAAGAATTTGAGGATGCAACAAAGTATAGACAGCTTGTGGGAAGTCTTAACTACCTAACTACTACCAGACCAAACATTTCGTTTGCTGTTGGAATTCTATCTAGGTTTATGCAAAAGCCTTGTCAGGGACATTGGTCCACTGTAAAAAGAGTTATAAGGTATTTGAAGGGAACTCAAGAGTTTGGAATCAATTATACACGGGTGGACGACTTTAGCTTGATTGGATATTGTGATTCAGACTTCGATGGAGATAAAGAAATTGGGGTATCTACTTCAAGATATGCGATGATTCTTGGATCAGGAGCTATCTCTTGGAGATCGCGCAAACAATCAGTTCCAACAGATTCCACAACAGAAGCAGAATACATGGCAGCAGCTGAGGTAGCAAAAGAAATTGTGTGGCTCAGGAAAATTCTTGAATATTTGCAGGTAAAACAAGTACAATCAACTCCACTCATGATTGACAATACCTTTGCAATAAAGTTAGCGAAGAACCCAAAGTTCCATGATCGAATGAAGCACATCAGTGCTAAATATCATTTGATTCGACATCATGTTGAGGCCAAAACAATCCATCTCCTTCATTGTTCCACTAATGAGCAAATTGCAGACATCTCACCAAAGTCCTTGGGAGAGAAAAGCTTGAACGATTTAGAATGATGCTTGGAATCACCAACATCCCTTCATATCAAGGGGGGAATGTTGACACCTAATCATGAAGATTGGGTGAATGTAATTAATGTAAATAAATAATAAGAAGTATGAACAGTCATTAAGAGATGAAGTCAACAGTCTCTCCCTCATGTATATAATAAAGACCAACCTGAAGGAATAATATATGAATTGAATTTTGTGGAGTTACTACCTGGCGAGACATAATTGATAATCACCTTGTTATGAAGTATTATGCAAAAGCATGATATTTAAAGTTGAAATCCCTGTTAGTTAGGCTAATCAAAAAATAATAATTTGTATCTATTTATTTATTATATTTTTAGAATGTCTTATACATATTGTCTTTGTTTTGAAATCAAATTATCTTTAATTTATTGCTTTTATATAGTTTTAATATAATTTTCAAATAAATATAACTTAAATTAAATACTCAAAAATTAGCCAAAAATATTCTAACTCTTCAAAATGTTATATTTTAATTTTAAATTAATTAAAAAATTAATACAATTAGCATATTCTAATTTTATATTTAATTAAAAGGGATTAATGAAAAAGGGGGAAATATAATATAAAAGAAAGAAACTGATATGATTAAATTTCATGTGGTTTGAATATCTATTTTCAAAAATAAAAAATATTTAACATGGAATCTTTGTGCAAACTTCCCGAACGCAATGAGAGACAAGTTATCTCTAATCATAAATATCAAAGGGTAGAAGAGGAATTGATGTGCATAAAATCTTGTGAAAAAAAGTTGTCGGGTTCTTTCTTCAGAGTCGGCTAGCCCCACAAAATCAAGAGCCCAACAAATTGTTGTATGTGTTGGCCGGATAAATCATTCTTGCAGACAAGACCGATCTCCCTAATATCGAATCATATCTAGCAACAAAAAGCACAAGAAAATCTACTTTTCTCTAAACATGTTTCAATTCATAAATGAATACTAAGAGGTGTAACAGACCCTACCTCGGTCCAACGCTTGTTTGTAGTAGTTTTATCACAACAGCTTCAAGCAGTTCCCTTTTAATAACCTGCATACACAAACAAACACACATCAAAGCATACCTGCATATAATAAAACATGTTCGTTATGAAGATCAAGGAGCTCATAAAATAAACTATTAGAGACAGTTCATTGAGAAAAATAAACTTGATTGTATTAATTTTATGAATAAAAGAACCTTACAACCTTTGCCTTGATGTTGCACAAGCTCTTTCCAGGGTCCAGCAGGAATCTCCTCTACTTTGACAAGCCTCACTCACTTCCCAAATGAAATGAAAGGTATGTGATCTCTCCTCTCACAAGCTCAAAAAGGAAATCTAATTTCCAGCAGCATTTACCCTCAAGAATCTTCAACTTTCAACCTCCCCTACAACCAGCCCAATGCCTAAATTTATAGTGAAAATGGAGGAAGTTGCAAGTCCACCATGGGATAAGTTCCTCCTTCAATGGGATAAGCACCTCATATCATGGAGTGATCTCCCTTAGTTATGGAATGGATGAACCAAGGTGGAGCAGACTTGCCAGCGCAATATTCCTTCTAGAAGTGTCTAGAAGTGACCCACGATGAGTTTTTAAGAATGAACTCACGCCTTTTTAACTTTTACAGGGGTTCGCACCCATCACTTGACAGACAGAGCGGTCAGGTTCGCAGGAAACATGACCATTGGGTGCGGCATCGCAGGCAATGCTAGGAGAAAGTGCGAAACCAGGATTTGAGATATTTTTAAGGTCTTTCTCCCATTTTCAAGGCTTGATATGAAGAGCTGAGGCTTAAGACTTGCAAAGGAGGTATATATGAGTGTTGATGGACTCACACAAACTGTAGAAAGTCATGGTGACAATTTTTTGTGTAACAGATTTCCCCCTAAAGTGTGAAGTCTGTAATAGATGAGGATGGTTTTTGATCATCTAAGAAGAGTGAAGGACTTTATCATTTCAAGGATCTGCCTGTGGATACCCCGGTCGGAACCTATAAAACATTAACACAAAATATATATATATATATGTGTGTTGTGTGTGTGTGTGTGTGTGTGTGTGTGTGGAAAATTATCATCACTGAGGTAGGCATCCCATACTCACATCAACTGACTAAGAACTATCTAAAATTGTTCTGATACAGGAATGATTTTGTATTACATCACAAGTAGAAACATATGGACACAGTATGGGCGCAGCCATCTGTTTATGAATAGTCCACTATATAATGATAACAAAATTCGTCGCAGCCTGGATGGTGGAAACTAGATCCAGGGTCTTCATTTCTACTTCCCGAACTAGTACGTTCTATCCATGTGAATGAATGTGTCGAAGTCGAACATGGTAGAAACCACTTGATTACCAGTCAATGATGTAAACTGTTAGCAAGTGTGAGAGGAACCACCAGTAATGCCAATGGCCCTCAAAGTACTCAGTACAATCCATGAAATGTGAATGAATGAGTCGATGTTGAACATGTCACAGAATCCTTTGATCGAAGGTCAATGATGCAACCTGTCGTCAAAGGCAAGAAACCTGCCATTGAGGCATGCAGATTTCAAGGTACTAACCATTTCTAGATCACCTTTCTAGATAATTGGTCGGAGTCGATAGAAAGCGATCCGTCATAGGCAAGCCCATAACACAAAATCATAGATCAAGTCTGAAGAAATATATTTGGCAAGGACTAACTCAGGGATGGTCAATGATGGATGACAGATATTTTGCAGGTGAATGGTTTATTTGCACATACCTCTTGAACACATAACAACACTACAGATGGCTTGGTGACAGTTGACCTAAAGCTAATACCAGGAAACCTGCTGAAGACTTTCAATGTGGCTTGATTAACTGTTAGGTAAAGGATTTCCCAACCCAGTTGAATAATAGTGTCGTGTTCAAGACTGATGGAAAGTTTTTCAAACACAAAGTACAAAAAACAGGTTCATTTTTCTCTCTTTTCCCCCACCATTTCTGGCAAGTACCTCTTTATTTTTGACAAGCTTGAGGAGGATAACATTTGCTTGGTTATAAGCTCATCCTTCGGATGAGTCCATCTTAGTTTAGATTCGAACCCTAAGAAGGAGTGGTTCGTTCTTGTTTGTAATTGAACAGGTCCTTTACTGTTAAATTTTAGCGAGTCCAGTATAGGAGAAACTCAGCGTTTTTAAATCTTAGGGAGTCAGAAGAAAAAATTAAGAAAACTCCATGGTTGTCCTTTTTTGTAAATTTGTGTCTCCCAAGCCCGAAAAAGTATAAAATAATACTTGAGAGAACCGCTTGATCATTACGATCAAGGAGTACTTTCCATAATTAGTGCCTTCAATCTGAAAAAGTAAAAAAGTGATCAAAAACACGTCGTTTTATTACCAATATCAAACTCGAAACGACAAAAGTCTGGCAACCTTTTCATGTTTATATGGTCAGAAAAGAGTTGTAAGTAGACCGTCTTTTTAATTATGTTTTAACAAGTCTAAAAAGAAAAACTCGGCAATCTTTTCATATTTTACGAGTCAGAAAAGAGCTTAAAGAGGACTCCTATGTGTTTTTGTTGAAAATGACCAATTTCGCCTGAATACCCAATATTCTACACAAAAACTGCAAACATTACTCATATCAGTTTTAAAAATAATAAAAATGTACCAAAAGTGACCTTTTCAAAGTAAAAAATAAATAAATTAAATTTATTTATTCAAAAAATCTTATAAAAAGGGCTTTTACAAGTTCATTTTCACCGTTTGGTTTTGGAGTAAAAAGTAAGAGCTTTTTGTAAGGAAACTTCCTATGGAGATTGCGGAAAATCCGACCGCTGGAATCGAGAACCGCCTTCTCCAGGTAATCTACATTGTCCCTGACTTGCATTTCATCTGTTCAAAATTTTGTTTAAGGCTTTAAAAATTGATTTTTAGAGGAAAATTAGGGCAAAAAATGGCCCGCGACAGTTGTGCAGGGGCGCCATGTGGCCCCTGCGCACCCCGATTTTTCTATGCACAGGAAAAGGTCGGGGTGCCGCACCTGTCCTTAAGGAGAAGTGTGAAACTACACACTATCTCTAACAGGATGGGTGCGAACCCTACGGAACGCGGTTTTAAAACCCTAAATTCTTCATTTTTGCCCCATAGCTTTGGAAATGAAATGTTCTAAACTACCTATTTTGCAATGTAGGTACACAAGATGCTTGTTTGGCGAGAAAGAGAGCACAAGGACGTGGATCAAGTTGCATTGCTCCATCCACCTTCATTACAGGCATTGAGAGCATGCGGGCTATTCAAATTTTGGACCATACCTAGCATGAGGGCACAGGTAGACTTTCTACAATGGCTGGTGAACAAGTGGAGCACGCAGGACCAGTGCTTCATTATTCGTGGCAACTGGCTCGAAATCGAGCCGGATGACATATACTTTTTGACTAGCTTGCCCAAGAGAGGCGAGGAATTATCTCTGTTCGGATCTAGGCCAGTGACCAATCTGTCGCTAGTCTCCGACTAGAGTTTTGTAATAACCAAACTCCGGACAAATGGATAGATGTTAAAACCATCTCCCGTCCTGAACTAAAAGTTATCACCTTTACTATTACCAGGCTCTGCGGGAGTGCAGCATTGCATCTAGCTACCGGTTCCCAAATGCGCATGGCAGTAGACTGCTTCCGAGGCACCATCTTCAACTGGTGCGATGCTGTATTGGCCAATGTGAAGGGCCAATTAACTAGGGCAAAGAATGGACAGCTAAAGAACTTTGGATATGGTTATTTAGTTGTCAGTTTTTCCCTAGAGAGGGTACCTATGCTGGTTCCACAGCAACTTACTGTTGAGGCTGGACTTCCCCGAGATCCTAGGGTTATGCGTTGGGTTGCAGTCATGGCCTGCCATCCTGAGGAGGGTATCGAGGTTGCTCGATTCACACCTGAGTATTTTGGTTGGTTAGAGAACCAACTCTTTGTGATTCAGGATTTTCCATACGCTGGGATGGATTATCGTGGTGATCCCGACATGGCTCTTCCACCAGGAGAGCAATGGGATGATAGAGGTAAAATTGTTTTCAACATTTTCAATTATATAATTTTTTTTGTTTTTAAATCATCCCAAAAACTAATAGTAAAAAGTTTTTAAATGCAGATGTAGGTCCACGGCGACCAGCCGCTCTCCAGCCTTATGATCGAAGACAACTAGCTGCCGCAGCACCGGCCCCACAGGACCAATCAGCAGAGACCTTGGCCAAATTGGAGGGTCATCTAGAGCGCTTGACCGCAGATATTCCGGAGACCAGCATAGATGACATTCCTCTTAGACTTCAATGCTATGTGATTGGGGTCCCAGGACCTTTTAGGAGGTTCCTTTGTAGGTTGGCCCGAGCAGTGGTGTCTTATCGTGATCATCACCAGTGATAGGATGATTGCCTTGTAGACTCATTTTTGGACTTTTTGTGCTATCATTTTTGCCGATCATAAGGTGTTTTCGACCTATGATCGAAGATGATATATATTTTGACACACTCCTATGCTATGCTATATGACTATTATTGGTTATCTTGCAAAACATGTTATGGGATGTTTTTAAATTTACTGTTTGATTTAATGCAAATGTCTATTTAACATTCGAGAAGCAATTGCACTGCTAATGTTTTAAATATCTTGGAATGTGCTGATATTCGATGGTAATCAAATTCTCGTTCCAAGAGACGAACTCTCAAAAATAATCGTAATAACACTGGATTTCTAATGGCATAAACTCTATTAAGCTGTAATACAACGAGTTCTGAATCTAAATTAACAATCAAACTCCGAATTCCAAATGAAATGGATTCAGATAATAACTCAATCACTGCACTATATTTTGCAATGTTGTTTGTTGTTTGACCGAGGCTTACCCCATCCATAGATACTAACTTGTTATAGGGCGAATAGATAACCCAAGCTGCGGAAGAGATGTTCTGTGTACTACGACAAGTGCCATCAGCAAAACCAATGTATGTTTGGAGAGGCGTCGACATCTGCAATATCAAGAGTAAAATCAAGATAAGTAGGAATAATAATGAAAAATACTCTCTGAAGTAAAGCACGCATTCCTAATCTAAAAACACACCAAACTTAGAAACAAACTAAAAAATCTCCACACTAATCATTTAAGCATAATATCGCTTTAGATAAAGCCCATTCCTAGGTTTACCTAAAGAGACACCGTCAAAATCTTCTAATTCACAAGCCCCTTATGCCAGCTTTCACTTGACAATATACGGACCATGCCACATGGGTACAAATTTGCCAGCCCCTAGCTTATCATTTGCTTGATCGTAAAGTAAGACTAGGTCTCCTTCCGAAAAATTGCGGTGTGTAACATTCCGATCATACTGAGCTTTAATCCTTTTGGCATGAGTTTCGACAGTTAATGCAGCATTACGTCGATTCTCATCTAATTGAGATAAGTATAATAAACGTTTTTCCTCTTCGGAAGTGGCTGGTAATAATTGCACGGCAATTTGTAATGACGGGATTTCACATTCAATGGGTAATACTGCCTCTAAACCGTAACCAGTTGAAAAGGAGTAAACCCTGTTGATGTTTTGACTAAGGTTCGGTATGCCCAAAGCGCTGAAAATAACATGTTATGCCAATTCGACCTATGAATCCCAATGATTCGTCAGATCATGGTGACTAGAACTTTGTTGATTGCTTCAACCAGACCATTTGCCTGTGGGTAATATGGAGTGGAACTATCGTGACGCAGGCCAAGCTGATCTGTAAGTTCATTCATCATGATGTTTCGAAAATGACTCCCATGGTCAGTGATAATCGCTTGAGGAACACCAAGCCTAGCAATTATATGATTGAAAACAAAAATCGCAGCAGTTTTGCCGTCTACCAAAAATGTAGGCATCGCCTCGGCCCACTTGGTAAAATAATCTACCGCAAGGATGATATATGCATGCCCCCCGGCTGAGTGAGGGTTACATGTAATAAAATCGATACCCCATTTTGTGAATGCACCGACGACAATAATAGGGCGGAGAGGAGCAGGTGAAGCACGCATCTTACGATCAAAAATTTGGCAATTGTGGTATTTCTGGACTACAGTGATACAATCTTTGAATAAGGACGATCAGAAATAGCCATCGCGCAAAATATTTTGGGCTGTGGAACACCCAGACATATGACCACCACACGCTCCAGAGTGATAGTCATTAAGAACCTTTTCAGCCTCGTCATGAGTAAGACAACGGCGGAAAACAAAATCCACCCCACGACGATAAAGAGTATCTCCAATAATAGTGTAAGGTTGGGATTGGAAACGTATTTTCCGGTGCTGAGATCATGAAATGTCAGGCCGAAAAGATTGGGTATGGAGATAGATAATGATATCTCCATACCATGGATCAATAGTGCTGATAAGGAACAAGGATTCATCCGCAATGGATTCTTCCGCCACATGTTCGGTATCAGCATGAGGGAAGTCACACATCAATTCTACAAAAACCAAAGACTTCTTTGACTTGGCCTTCTCAAATTCCAAGTCAAATTCCTGCAGGATGACAATTCATTTGGAATACTTGCCCCCTATCAATTGTTTAGTCAAAATGTATTGCATAGGGTTACAGTCAGAAATGACTGTGGTTTTGCGTAACAAAATGTAATGATGAAATCGCTGAACAGCTTGTACTGCTGCCAAGATCAGTTTCTCCACATGTGAATATTTTAACTCAGTCGGAGTTAGAGTCCGACTAAGATAATAGATCACATGTTCACTTTTGAATTCATCCTGTTGAACTAAAACCATCCCAATGGTGGAATGGGAAGCGGCAAGGTACAAGAAGTAATCCTGGTTGTAGTTGGGAGGATTCAATAACGGCGCATGGGTCAATGCTTGTTTAAGTGCATCGAAAGATTTGTCAGCTATCTCGTCCCAAAAGAATGGAGTGTTCTATTTCAACAACCGGGTGAAACCTTTTGTAATCTCGGCGTAGTTAGGAATGAAACGACATAAAAATTTTGCTTTCCCTTGCAAACTCTGGAGTAGACGAAGAGTCGAAGGAGGTGGTAACTTGACAATGGCTTCGACCTTCGAAGGATTGACACGAATGTTGGCTTTGGATACAACAAATCCCAGTAAACGACCCGTTTCTATACAGAAAACGCACTTGTGCGGATTTAACCTAATCTGATAATGCCTACATCTCATAAAAATTGCTCGTAAATGAGTGAGATGGTTGGCTCTACGTAAAGAATGGGCAGGTAAATCATCGATATAAGGCTGCACAATGTGCTTGATGTCATGAAACGCATAAGACATAGCCCTTTGAAAAGTTGCTTCGGCGTTCTTCAATCTAAAATGTAACTTGCAATAAGCAAATGTCCCCCATGGACAGATGAATGTCATTTTTGGTTGATCGGCAGGAAGAATGTTAATTTGATTGTAGTTGGAAAAGCCATCCATAAAGGAGAAAATTTCACTGCCAGCACAATCATCCATAATTTGATCGATATAGGGTGTTGGATAATTGTCCTCGGGACAAGCACGATTGATATCCCTATAGTCAATACATATTCTTATTGTCCCTTGTTTTTTAGTAACCGAAACAATATTCGATACCCAATCCGTCAAAGGAATTGGATAAATGAAACCTGCTTTAAGTAATTTCTCAACTTCTGTTTTGATGGCAACAACTTTTCGTGGGTGTATTTGACGCAAACGTTGCTGGACGGGTTTAGCATCCGAGTAAGTTTTGATCTCATGAACAACAATTGAAGGATCAATTCCTAGCATTTCCTCATAGGACCAGGCAAACACGTCACATAATTCTTGAAATAGGTCTTTATATGTGTTGACTTCAGTGTCCATACAAGAAGCACCTATGTGAATGTTTTCAACAATCCCAGGTTTGACTGAAATGTCGATAGGAACCATTCGAGAAATATTGGCTAAATTTTGTTCAGAATCAGAATGTTTCAATGGATTCTACGGTTCTTTGACATATTCAGGAGTAAAAATAGATGAAAAATCATTTTCAAAATGATCAATCTCAGGTAAAAACGAAGATCGATGATGAAGATCTTCCCAGGGTAATGCATCAACAGACAACAGTTCTCGTATTTGCTCATCGGTGTGAATAGTTTCAGAAAAAGTTGTTGAATCTGAGGTTGAGATTGAAAGTGATTCTCCATGGATCTCATTCACTAGATCAAGATTGGTTGAACTTGAGTCGGAAAATGACTGTACGGCCTGATAAGCAACTTCAAAGGGACTCAAAGGCATGGCATCACCACAAGGGTCCACCTCGGAATCGAATGGAAAGATCCAAGGATCGTCAAGAACAATGGATTCTAACGAAATCATATGAATAGTCGCGAAAGGAGATGGTACGTTGGGAGGAGGAAATGAAAAAGTTCTGAGTAAACCTGAATCTTTAACTAATCCTACCCTAACATCCTTATAAGTGATAGCGATTTTACCAACATGTTGGATACTCTCAGTAAAGGATGGGTCGGACGAAAAATAAGTTAACTGATCTATTGTAACGATCTTTCCATTATGTGGAAATTTAATAAGCCAAAAGACCGATGAAATAACAACAGTCATGGCATAAGACCAGCTACGACCCAAAAGAAGGTTGTAATCTAGAGGGGCATCAACCACCTCCACATCTAGATTAACAATTTTTCCTTCAACCCCTATAGGTAAGTC
>APFE030686577.1:94732-138483 GCA_000404065.3 Pinus taeda | reverse complement strand
TTTGAAAGCTGACTTTCGAATTATACCTTAGCGGGTAATTTGATACTAAGTCGGGATTAGGTGTCTCGATCCTGTAGTGGATCGGAACTGGAATGGAGCTGAGGTTTTGAT
Organism: Pinus taeda; assembly: GCA_000404065.3. Classification (NCBI taxonomy): domain Eukaryota; kingdom Viridiplantae; phylum Streptophyta; class Pinopsida; order Pinales; family Pinaceae; genus Pinus; species Pinus taeda. The sequence goes on along the minus strand of APFE030686577.1, from coordinate 138,372 downwards.
GATTGGAAATTAGAAGATTCCACTTCCTTACCACCAATAGGACTCTTACTTCCATAATCTTGCGATTGTGTCGCAATCCTTACATGTGACATCATCATTATGGGCTCTTCCGAGGCACTAGAGGAAGAACCTATCATCTTACTGTCTTGACTCGGAAAAGGATCCTTCAAAAATGATGTGGACAATCTCTTGTAAAATGATCCTCATTGCAGATGAGACAAGGATAGCGAGGTTTACGTTTCTCGTCAGTAGATTCAGGTTTATCGGATTTCTCCTTCGAGTTTTGCTTATTCTTCTTCTTGCCTTTCTTCTTACCGTTAGATTTTGATTTGGCCGTAGATGATTCTACGACATGGACATCGGCATAAATTTCAGTTGAAGGCTCTCCCTTCGGGGAATCCGATAAAGTTATAATAGGAGAAGAATTCTTGGAGGATTTCTTCTTACTCCTGGTATTAACAGTACCAATCATACTGTCAGTGGCATGAGACCCTGAGGGAGGTGCAGTTATTTGATTTTGTTTCGGAAGGTCAGGGATTTTCTCATGTAAAGTACCTGACTGCATATAAACTAAGTCAAGGTACTGAGCTTGAGAAATTACTTGCTCTTCGGTAACTACTCCTGCCTTGGCTACATCTTCAGTTATTTTAGGTAATAATGATTTTACAAACCATTCTGCCAAAATTTGGTCCGGGATAAAAACTTTCACTAAACGACATCGACGTCACCATTCATGAATATGGTCTGAAATATATGTGGATGTCGACTATTTTAATGAAGTTAATAATTCTGTTCCATTGTCATATCGGACTGGCAGCTGAAAATGAGTAAGGAAGGAAGTGGCTAACTGACTAAAATTGTAAAAAGAGCCTCGTGGAAACTCAATGTACCACTTGGCTGTAAGGCCAATCAAAGTGTGTTGAAAAAGATGAAGACGAATTGAATCATCTATAATGAATTCGATGCACACCAGAGATGGTAAGTCATCACATGATTATATGGATCTTCTCCTGACTTCCCCTCAAACTTTGGTATGTCATTGGGAAACTTATTCGGCAATGGTGGCGAAAATGGAAGATAATTAATGGGATCGTTCATAAGGCGTGACAAGTCAGGTAAATCCAAATTTGCTATAAATGGTAACTGACAATTCAGATCCCGAAAACTTGGGGTCATAAGACCAGCCCCAGGAGGAGGATTTCCAGGATAACTTGGTATTGGATTTGCATTTAGGATATTATATCCTCCTGGAAAACCAGGATTAACCGGACCATATTGGGGTTGTTGAGGTTGTTGATAAGTATACCTAGGGTATGGTTGATACTGATAAGCCGGGCTCTGCATAGCAGGACCGAATTGGTACTATCCCTGGTATGGTTGATAAGTAAATTGGGGTTGACTTGTCACAACCGTACTAGGCCCAGGTTGTCCTACAGGCATTGAAACCGGAGTCTAGATTGTAGGTCCAGACTAAGGTAAATTGGCCTGAGGAGTTGATACAGGAGCAGTAGAAACTGGAGCTGCTGACACTCCAGAAATAGGTGGGGTGGATTGAACAGAGGTTGCAGTAGTTGCAGAAAATGTTTGGGGCGGAGTTCGAGGTGAACTAGGCCCAGACTAATGAACTACCCCAAGCGTAGAAGTTTGAGTAGTAGGCTAGACAGGTTGCTGGGGTGAACCAGAAATCAAAGGCTGTCCAAATTGAGATGACAGCTGCACACTGGGTTGCGAAGTCTGTTGATCCCACACCACATTCATTCCGAGGTATGGACCCATAACAGGTTGAGCATATTGAGGACCAAAACTAGGTTGAGTGTAAGGTTGATAATTATATGGTACATTTCCTGGTCCTTGAACAAATGATTGACCTAAAGGTGGTTGAAAACCTTGAGGTTGGTATTGACCTTAAGGTTGGTACTAACCTTGAGGTTGGTACTGACCTTGCGGTTGGTACTGACCTTGAGGCTGGTACTGACCTTGAGGCACATATTGATACTAAGGTTGACCTTGAGGTACATATTGATGCTGAGGTTGACCTTGAGGAAAATACTGTCCCGTAGGGATGTACTGTCCTTGAGGTTTCCCCCCAGGTAGTAATGGACTACCTTGAGGTTGCCCCCCAGGCGGTATTTGAGTACCTTACAGCTGCCCCCCAGACGGTATTGAACTACCTTGAGGTTGCGGGTTAGGAGTAGTACCAGACATCATAAGAATCTCTTCGACACTTAATGGTTTAGTTCCGCTATTACCAGAAGATACTACATATTCGATGGGTTGAGGAGATTATCCTGAAAATGTACCAGATAAAGACTGATACCCAGGAGGAACAGAAGGACCGCCATGTAAAAATGTTTCTGGCGTCTGAGAAAACAAGGATGACTGTCTCAACATATTCAAAGGAGGATAATAACCTCTGGGTTTTGGATGGAAAGGAAATTAAGGTGGTGAAGACGCGAGACCTGGATTTTCTAAAAAATTGGTCAACGAAATATACCAAGCATCACCTCTAATGGGACTGGATTCACGCTCCCTAAGTTCGATAGTTGGTTGATTTTTAGATATGCTTATACCTTCATTTGGACTCACAAGTTCTTCTATGGAAATGAGTCCAGAAGGAGGATTCTGGGTAATGATAGTTTCTACCCTGGGTGAACTAGGACCACTAGAAATAGGAGAAGCAAATCCTGAAGATGGAGTAGCAGCAGGTTCAGTTTCAGGTTCAGAGATTTCAGGTTCTTCGGCCAATGAACTAGTAGAAGTAATACTACCAGTAACTTCGGAAAATGAAATCGGTTCAGAAATATGTTCTGTTGCTTGAACTAGATGATCAAGATGTATGATTAACGAAGACTCTCCGGCCTTCGGTGACCCAACTCTACTTTCACTAGGTGTGACAAGAACTCACAGCCCTTCAAGTTGACTTGGTGTAAATTCGAGAGGCTGCCCCCGAAGTCGACGGGATTGTCTCGTTAATTCAGCCACGATTAATTATTTAATTACTTCACACAAAAACAAAGAAAATCTCAAGAAAACCACCTAAAGTCTCTAAAGAAACAAACAATTTGAGGCACACACCTAATAAATCTAGGATATCAAACCACACACAAACAATATCTTTCCGGATCGAAAACACTAGTTGGTGATGAGATCCAACATCGCATAATTCAATACAAAAATGGCGGTTGGAACAGTTACCTCGACAACCTGCTTAATGAAATAGACTGGCACAAGTTTCTCCACTATAACCGTCTCGAGTGGAGATAACCCCTGAGAGAGTCCAAGTGAGTCTAGTCGACGTCTGCTCCAGGTACAGTGGGATCTTCCCTCCGTCACCCAGGAAAGAATCCTAAAGATTATGGCCACTAAGGTCACCAACGGAAACAAATATACCTGGGGGAACAGTCTACGATCCGATACGCATGCAAGGGTAGAGTAACAAGCTCAATCCCCTTGAAGGATCCTTGACATAATCCAAGGTTTACCAACAAGTGACCCCAAGCTCCCCGATAATGGTCATTCCAAGGTTTACCGTTTTTAATACGTGAATATCTTCTATCGTTCCCAATGAGGAAGGGTTGATTCCCACAGTGGTTCGGATATGATCTCGTGCTTCTCCTTTCAGAGGAGCTTTCCCAAAGAATAGATGTAACAATTGGAATTTTTCCCTACCGCAAGATCGACTACTTGTTTGTTTAAACTATCTTGGAGAGTTAATTACTCCCTACTCCAAGATACTAGCCTAAGCTATGTTGGTGAAAAGAGCCCTAGAAAATAAAAAGATTGCTAGACGAATTTTAATTAAGTGTTAATTTTATTGGTTGTTTCTTAAGTCAATGGGTGCAGAGATGAAACTTTATGGTGTGAAGAATCGACTCCAAAACACTAAAAAATGCACCTAAGATGATAACAATTCCTTTTCCTTTTCAATGAATTTCTAGCTAAGGAAGAGTTGAAAATGTAATGTTTTGAAAATCAAATCTTTCTCTTAACGTACAACTGAAAGGAAAACTTTTTGTCTTTTTCAAAGAACTTTAAAAATGAGACTACTAATCACGCTCACGGAAAATCCCTTTGCTTTTCAACAATCAAAAACTACAAGAACAAACAAGTCTTTTAAGAGAGCTTTTAAGATTTCTAGAAAAACTCTAAAGACCATAGAAAACAATTTTTTTCAACAAGCTTCTATAATTTCTATGAAAAACTCAAAACTATGATCTAATCTTGAGATCTAAATGAAAAATGGATTGAAAAGAAGCTTGAAATGTTTTTGAGGATGCTTAACTTAGTTTTTCAGCTAACTAAGGATCAATTTGTTCAGCTCAACAAACTAATCACAAACACCCAAGTATGTTTTAATAAAAAATGAAATTCGAAGCTTTCAATCAAGTTTAATCAAAGTTTTGCAAAAGAGAAAAATAGGATCTAGTTCTCTTCAAGGATAGATATCATAAACTAGTCAAACTCAGCAAAGAGACCAGAGAGACCAGGGTGATCTAAGGCTCTAAGGCTTCTGATCTCTGAGCTACTACGAAGACCAAGCAAAAATCAATCCAACAGGAAAAACATCTAGAAAATCACTTCAAATGAGAATGCCAATGAAAACTAACTCACAAGGAACTTTTGTCAAGACAAGTGCAGATCTGGGCATAAACTAACAACTACGGACAAAAACTAAACCTAACTGGGCGGATGGATCTTAGGTTTTTCAAACTTTTGACAGGATCCGTAGGCCTCCAGTAGAACCAGGTGTGGTGCCGCTCTGTGTTACACTGTAACAGTGCGGACAGGTCGGCACTGTACCTAACGCAGAAGGTGCAGTCCTCTTCCAAAAATCCGAAAAATAAAAAATCAAACCAAGATCTAACAAGTACCCAATCCCACACACATCAAGGCAAAATCAGAAACCAAAACTCAAGTTTCTCAAGTCAAAGCAAAGACAAATAAAAAACCAAACCAAACCAGTCCCCAGCGGAGTCGTCAATTTGTTGGCCGGATAAATCATTCTTGCGAACAAGACCGATCTCCCTAGTATCGAATGATATCTAGCAACAAGGAGCACAATCAAATCTAATTTTCCCTAAACATGTTTCAATTCATAAATGAAAACTAAGAGGTGTAATAGACCCTACCTCGGTCCAACGCTTGTTTGTGGTAGCTTTGTTTCAACAGCTTCAAGCAGTTCCCTTTTAATAACCTACATACACAAACAAACACACATCAAAGAACACCTACATAGATACTATAATAAAACATGTTCATTATGAAGATCAAGGAGCTCATAAAATAAACCATTAGAGACAGTTCATTGAGAAAAACAAACTTGATTGTATTAACTTTATGAATAAAGAACCTTACAACCTTTGCCTTGATGTTGCACAAGTTCTTTCCAGGGTCCAGCAGGAGTCTCCTCTACTTTGACAAGCCTCACTCACTTCCCAAATGACATGAAAGGTATGTGATCTCTCCTCTCACAAGCTCAAAAGGAAGCCTAGTTTTCAGCAGCATTTACCCTCAAGAATCTTCAGCTTTCAACCTCTCCTACAACCAGCCCAATGCCTGAATTTATAGTGCAAATGGGGAAAGTTGCAGGTCCACCATTGAAGGGATAAGTTCCTCCTTCAATGGGATAAGCACCTCATATCATGGAGTTAGCTCCCTTAGTTATGGAATGGATGAACCAATGTGGAGCGGACTTGCCAGTGCAATATTCCTTCTAGAAGTGTCTAGAAGTGACCCAAGATGAGTTTTTAAGAATGAACTCATGCCTTTTTAACTTTTACAGGGGTTCGCACCCATCACTTAACAGACAGAGTGGTCAAGTTCGCAAGAAACATGACCATTGGGTGCGGCACCGCAGGCAATGCTAGGAGAAAGTGCGAAACCAGGATTTGAGATATTTTTAAGGTCTTTCTCCCATTTTCAAGGCTTGACATGAAGAGTTGAGGCTTAAGACTTGCAAAAGAGGTATGTATGAGTGTTGATGGACTCACACAAACTGTAGAAAGTCATGGTGAAAATTTTTTGTGTAACACACCTCACTATCCCTTGTGTCCTACCATTCAAAACACATTCACTTGTGACGGAGATACTCCAGATTCTTTTACTTCTTCATCCAAAATAAAAGGCGATTAGGTTGTCCATGATGAAACTGAAAACAATCAAATTGTAGAGAAATCTTCCCAACCCTCATTATCTCTGCTTCTAAATGAAGAAAACTCTTCAAATCAAATTGCTCATGATATTTTCACCAATGAATTTATCTTTGAATGTGATATCAGAAGAGCCTCTTAAATTGAGTAATTTGATTGTTGTTGAAACTGAAAAATCTTGTAAAACCTGTGATAGAGATGGCTGCTATCCGAAGAGCGGTTTTGAAATTAGCAACAACAGCCACCCTCAAACCATGCATTATCTAGTTCAAGCTTCAAAATGTGATTATACAATTTCAGAAAGTTCTGGGACCTACCAGGGATTCGAGGCACTTCAACTTTTGTTGATGGTTATGTCACAATCTTGTGACTCTGGTAAGCCCCCTCAAACTAAATCAGATACGGTTTCTCTCACACAATCCATCTATCTGCATGGTTTCACTTGATGTGCATTCTCGTGTAAAAAATGTTTGGTATTCTGATTGTGACCTCTCAAATTTTGAATATTTTACTTATGATCAAATTCATGAATTTGTTGCAGTTCATTCGGCTTTATGAAAATATATCACATCAAACTCAGGTTGGGAATGTTCATCTCTCATGATGTCATAGAATTGTGAAGTTGATCATCTCAAAGAATATCTTTTCCCGTAAGCATACTTATTGAATTTCTTCCTTAATGGTCAACTCCTCGGTCTTTTGGCGAATCTTGTATTGCAAATTTGTCCTGTCATCACACTAGAAATATCCCCGTGTGATAATGAATGCACAAGTCGTCACATGAATCAAGTTCTTCTCCATTCACCATGGCTCAACTAGTTTCATGCATTCATGATGCTAACATCATTTTTGAACTCCTTTGATGACTACGATGCTTGCACAATTGGTCAGTTGTAGATAGGTGGTCTTTCATATCTAGCTTGCAAGGAACTTGGTTCAATTGTTCAAAGCATTCACAAGATTGTTCAAATTGATTTTTATATGTTCATTGCAAACTGGGAATCTAATATTTCAATTATCTCATCTGATCATTTCTTTATCTTGGGTGACTATCATTTAGCTTATCCTTTTCCCATCAGCATATCCAATGATAATTGTTTCACACCCTTTGGTCTTCACTGTTCAACATCTATCTATTCAAGTTTCTGTCAAGCAGGAGAGGAATCTCAACCTTTGTTGGTGGTTATGGTAGGTCCTCATAGCCTTGATATGATTGCTGAGGATGATTAGATCTAGTTTTCCTTACAATATTGCCATCATCATTCTACTTCTAGAATCATAAATTCATCTTTTTAAGGATCACGAGGTTTTCAAGAGTGCCACCATGAAATTTACGATCCAATCATTGAATGGGTGGAACAATCTTACCTGGAAATCTCTTTTGTAGACAACAAGTTTCAATCCTTCCTCATGCTTGCTAAGAATCTCAGTGTAGATGAAGTTATATCAACAAGAGGATTCTGAGGTTTGTTAAAAAATGGTATTCATCAAAAAGGTAAGCATGTGTATTGGGTGAAAGTAGTGGTTGTGACACATTCTTGTGCCCACAGGCAAGACCTTCCTTTTCCTATGAAATTTTTTCAAGGTTTTATATCTTATGCTGGACATCATTTTTTATCTGTTTTAATTGTTTGTATCTTTGTGAATGCAGGTCAAGAATGACTACAGTAGATTCACTCGAAATTTCAATATGCGTAACCCTAACCTTCTAGCTATTAGGTTAGGAGTAGGATTAGCTACATCGTTAGGTTTCCCTTTCCTGCACCCATTCTATACACGTTTTTTGTAGTCGATCCTTGTTTCCTTTTCTTATTCTACATCAAGATTTCTTAGTCATTTTGTTCTCTTTTGTTTTTATTTTGTCTCATGGTTCTGTGTCTTATTTCTTTTTTCTTTGTTTTCTTCCTTGTTGAATTTTCCTTTCGTGTCCATTACGCGATTAAGTGTTGTTCCTAGATCTATTGTGGCTTTCGAGTGTGTATGTGGCTAAAGTTCAAAGAGTCTTGTGACATTTCAACATTTGGCCAGTCCTATGTTCGAATTCGTTGTAATTGGTTGTATATTTTGGCTGATGAAGTTCTGATGGAGAATATGATCCATCTATAAGAGAGCTTTGGCCCAACCATGAACTTGTGTCTAGTCTGGGAACCTCATTCCTATACTTAGTTTTTTTTTTGTTGGTGTTTTCAAGCTTATCCAACTAGTAGAAATGGAGAAGGGGGAAAATCTAAACGAGAAAAAATAAATCAGAGGTATGTATATGCTTCTCTGAAGCAACAACCTCTCTTTCTCTCAATAAGTTGGGATCCCTCTTCCACCCCAAAATAAATAAGTATCAATGAATAGTTCTCTTTAAAAAATAATAAAAGTGAAAGAAGAGAAAGGCTTCCTGTGTAGATATGTAAAGTATGAAACTCCACGGGGGTACTCTCTAGGCTCGCTAGTAGTGGATAAATGCTTGTGTTCCTGCGTGACTCCTTCGAGGTACTGTCCAAGCCTGCTCGTAGCGGAGCAAAAGTAGAGATGAAAAACTATACTCTAAAAATCATAAGCTCATGGGCTAAACTACCATTCCTGATTTGAAACATTGTGATCTAGATGAATCTTATGTTTTCAACTAAGAAGGTACAAACGGGACCATGTCTGCCCATGGGGAAAGTGGGGAAGCCAAAGAAATCTACATGATGAATCAATACTACCTAAAGGACCAAGGACCTACACTAAAATGAACCAAGACAGAGAAGCTGGTATTCAACCAGTGTGTCACCAAGTGTTGTAACAGTTGCAACACCCTCCGAAATTTTGGCTTACACTTAAATTTCAGAGCTTAATGTGGATCCTGTGACCGATCATTCTTATTCAGTTTTTGGTAATCTAATGATCTCAAGCTCCCCTCTTCGATCTTAAGAGACATTCACACTTTTACCTTTATATAGTATGTGTCATCTTTGGCCATGGGGATTATCACTTGTCATGTAAAGGGAAGTTTGTTTTCCTTCAAGGGGAAATCTTTGTGAGAATGGGTTGTCCTCATCCCATAGACATGTTTTGCACTCATTTCACACACTCTTGCACAACTGTCACCTTGATCCTCCCAAAGTATATCATTAGATCCACACTTGTCATAAGCTACCACAAAGGTTGTTGCATTAAGCGAAGTATGTTTTATATGTTCTAGATGGTCTATGTTGTGTCACTAAGTGTTCAAGTATGTGATCGTAGACAATTTATATCAATGTTCACATTGGTTCCATTGATCCCACCCTTAACCAAATTCTAGAGTTTCCCTAGCAACCTAGCCTCATCTAGCTTTCCTGAACTACACACTTTGCATCTGCAACCCCCAAAATGTTTCCCTTTCTTATTGGAACTGCGCAACGTGCAAAAATCCCACCCTCCCTTGGCATCCAAAACTGCAAATTGGTTTCCTCCAGTGCGCTTCCCTCAGTCGAAACCTATTGTCTCTAGAAAATGCATAGTTTTGTCCCTCAGACATTGTAGTTGCCCAGTCTGCCTTGCATCCCGAAACTGTGCAGATGTGTTGTCCTGGGGCCATATCCTATAGCAGTCATTTCCCTCTTAAACCTTATGATTGTGTCTCTTAGTGACCACAAAGAATTATGACATGCTAGATGACTCTCAAGGAGCTAAGAAGAAAGATAAGGAGACCAAGGAACCCAGGGTATGATAGAAGATTGAGATCGCATGAAGACTCCATCTGATTCATAACCCTTCAGAGGGTAGGTATGGAAAACAAAACACATCTTTTGAACTACACCTCTTAGTGTAGCATGAAGGACTTCTTATCATTTTCATATCATTATGTCTTCAATGACATGCATGGTTGCAATCATTGACAGTAATTCCATGTGTTTCCTCTAAGTGTCTTGCTCCCTTTCACTTGTTGGATCAACTGTCATTTTTTGTCATGTTTGGTTGTTATGTCATGTTTTCGAGCTTTTCTGGTGACCTAGAAGGATGGTGTTTTTTTATACAGGTTGTCCTAGCCATGTAAACACCTATTTCACTCATACACAGTTTTAAGCACGATGGCACAAGTGTCATTACAGTCATCCTAAAGTTTATCTCAAGTGTCGCACTTGTCACTTTTTGTTCTAGACAGTCTCACATAGGGTAATCTTTTGTCTTGTTGTTCTGATCTTCTATGTTGTCATGCCATTGAATTATGTTAAGTTTGTGATCACAATCTCAAGTTACTCGCAAGTTCACCTGCGTCCCACACTTAGCCATCTTTCCAAAAATCCTCCTGACTGGCAAACTCACTTTCATCGAACCCCGACTGAACTGTGCACTACGCAATCTCAACACTCAGTTACGCAACCATGCTACTTGGAACTGTGGAGTTTGCAGTCACTGTCCCCCAGGGCAGTTGCACTATGCAATTCCAGTGCTAAGCAAACTTCCTTCATCCTAGAAGTTTGTAGTAGATTTTCCTAGGCTATCCTAAACTATGCATTTCGCAAGATCATTCATCAAGCTTCCTCCCTTGCCTACTGGAACCCAACAATGCACTGAGAACACAACCTTCCTTACCTCCCTAAATTGTGCAAAAATGTCCCCAGTGTCCTACCGTAGTTGGGATTCACTGATCTAAAAAGATAAGCAAATCTGTTCTCTGGGCACCTCTGCTACCCAGTCCTACCTTGCATCTCAAAACTACACAAACTTTCCTCCTAGGGTGTCATATAGGAAATCCCTTCTATGGATAGAAGTGATCCCTCTAGTCCAATGAGTGGATCTAATAATGATTGAAACTAATACATGAAAAACTCTCCTAGTTTAATTTAGAATGACATGAGAGAGGAAAGATGGCTTACCTCACTCCTGTGTGGTCGCTTTTCGATGTCGATCTCGATCTCCTCACTTCCAAGCTCGATCCTCACTATTATGTTGCAAATGAATACCTACAAGAGAGATAAAAAAAAAGGGCAACAATGGAAAAACATAGCATATGAATTCTAATGTAAACCATATGGTATATCAAGGAGTATCACACTAGGCAAGTAGTCATTTACATGCTTATGGAAAGTAAACATGCATTGTATTAATAATAAACACAAGAGGGAAGCATGCAACCACTGCCTTGATGTTGGAAGCCTCCTTTGGGATGGGTTTATAAGTCCAAGCCAAGACTTCTCAAGCTCCCCTTTCTCCTTCTCAAATTGGAAATAATTAGGCACAATTTAGCAGTAGCATGACCAATCTAGTCTACCAACCTTTTGAGGGTGTAAGAGAATGCATTTATAGGAAAGGAGAGGGATTTAGGTTTACAATAAAGGGAGAAGGAGTTCTACATATTAAGGGGAAGATCCCTAGAGGTAGGACTAAGGACTCAAAATTGGAGAACTCAACCATATCCATATTCAACAATAACTAACTTGTCGCTCTCAAGGCTTCTAGTAAGAGAAGCTTTTGATCCATTTTTGGAGAAACTGCCTGAAGAGGATCAACACGGATTATCCTATCCAAAGTCGCATTGCCAATGCTAGTCACTAGTTAGACCAAAGGGTACCAGCACATGTTTGCCTACTAAAAGTATCAATAGGCTTGCAAATAGGATTTTTGACAAGCTCTTCTGGAATTACTTCAAGGTATTTCTTCTTCTTTTCTTCAGGGATTCTCTGATCAATGTTTTTCATGGCGAATTCATTGAAAACTTTTTTCGCTTTGCGACATTTTGGGAAAAGTTTGACAGCTCAGAGTATGAGATAGGGGGTGCTACAAATTACTGTATAATAGATGCCCCATAAAACATGAAGTCATAATAGGGAGTGATGGCTGAAGTTCTTTACAAGTCAAGGCAAGGACTTTGAAGAACTATCATCAAGAGACCTACAAATCAAACATAATACAACATATGTGACATATCTAAGTATGTAATTAACAATACACGGATCCATGGCACGGGTGTAGCCATCTGACTAGAAAGTATCATGTGTATGGATGCACGACATGGATGCAACCATCCGATAAGAAAGGATCATATGTATGGATCCACAGCATGGACATAGCCATCCAACTAGAAAGGATCATATGTATGGATCCACGACATGGATGCAACCATCTGACTAGAAAGGATCATATATACAATTATGAATACTAAATTTTATAAAGTCCTGTAGATTCACAAGCTAATGCAATTTGCTAAAGCAAGAGATAAGAATCTACTTCTACTCTTTACAATGGAAGCCCATAAACATCAAGAAAACAATAATCAATAGAGGAACAGAATTAAAGGCACATAACGCAATAAATATCGAGGGAAAGCCACAACTCAAAATCCCACTATGTGTTTTGTATTAATCCATAAAATCAAGATGAAAGTACAATGCTTGTTCTCTCTAGAACAATCCCAACACATAGCAAATTCAATCTCCAACTCATAAGAAAGCTCAAGGCCAAAGCTTAGCCTCTTCACAAGCTCTCCAAGTCTCTATTCCAATGCCTAATTCCTATGGAGGATAACATGTATTTAAAGGGAAATAAAGCCTCTAAAAACTTCGTAATCCCTCAAGGATCAGTGCTTGAATGAATGCACTGTCAATGCAACTTAGAAAAATCTAAAACAAATATTTCATTGTCCCTACACTCTAGTGATCTCAACTGGGTCTTTCTCAGAATCAACATGCATGAGTTTTTGATGAGTAAATAATCAGATAACTAGAGTAGAACTAGTGGAGTTCATTAGTGACACCACTAACTATTAACTCATTGTTAGTTCTCTCAATCCGTTTGAGGACTAATTTAACTAAACTAACTCATGAAACTAAGTCTTCTATTTTACAACTCACAATTAACTCATATTGGACTCCTACAAAGTAGGGAGAACATACACATGATGACAGCAAGACTTCCAACCCGAATTTCCTAAGTTAAGTAAGTTTAATAAACTTAATTTAACTATTTTAAGTTGCTATGAGAATAGAATTAGAATTTAATTTCCAATTTAAATCAAGGACAAATTAAATTGGAATTTCTTGTTCCCATTTCTCAACATAAATAACTCCACCAAGCCTAGATTTACCAGATGAAATCTAGGGTCTTCATATTTGTCCCGATCCAACCAAAGTAAAAATCTAACCATGTGAATAGACGTGTTGAAGTCGAACATGGTAGAAACCACCTGATTACTGGCTAATGATGCAAACCGTTAACAGGTACAAGAGAAACCACCAATAGTGACAATGGCACTCAAGGTACAATAGCACAATCCATGAGTGTGAATAAGGAAGTAGACGTCGAACACTCATAGAATCATTCGATCGAAGGCCAATGATGTGAACCTATCATTGAATGCAAAGAACCTGCCATTTTGACATGCAAGCTCCAAGGTACCAAAAGGGATTTTCTAGGTCATCTTCCTGGATAATGAGTTGGAGTTGACAGGAAGTGATCCATCGAAGGAGGCCCATAATGTTTCCCACATCATCGACACAAAACAAAGGACTTTGTAATTTTGGTGAGAGTGATTTAGGATTGTAGAAGAGAAGATTAAATGAGGTATAAGAGGTTGGAAATTTGTAGATGAAACTTCTCTTGAACATATCGGCGACACAACTCTGAAGTTTGGAAGCATTTGATTGCAAATTGGTTCAATGGTCATGATGACAATAGGTAACAATCAAATGAGAGTCAAAGAGATTTCCCAAACCTAGGAAGGCAAGTGACTAAGTGAGGATATCCCATACCCAACATGAAATGTAGATGAGTATCATGTTAAAAAGCAACATGCTACCTTTCGTATAGAATACAAGACACATTTACTTCCATTTTTCCCTCACTATTTATAGCAAGTACCTCTTTATTTTTAATCACAAGCTTGAAGAGGATACCATATGCTTGTCGTATAAGTTCACCTTTCAGATGAATCCATCCTAGTAAGTTTAACAAGCCCTAGGAAGGAGTAAATCATTCTCGTCATGGTGAAAAGTCCTTAGTCGTTTAAGTTCTACAAGTCCGACCGAGGGGTAACTCAACATCTTTTTCATGTTTAGAGAGTTTGAAAAAGAGGCAAAAAGGAAACTCTAGAGGTACCTTTTCTTAGATAGTCTCTCGAATCCGAAAAGGTAGAAAACAATATTCAAGGGAACCTCTTAGCCATGTTCGACTAAGATATTCCTTTTTCGTAGTTAGTCCATCTCAATGCAAAAAAGGGTTAAACTTATATTGAGTGGACATCTTTCATTTACTTTTACGAGTTCAAAAAGACAAGTGCTCGACAATATTTTCATGTTTTTGGAGTCTGAAAAGAGCTGAAAGAGGACTCCACCTGGAGGAATGAGTGGTATAAAAGGATAACAATTGGTTCTGGTCATGATGGAACTGCTCAAAACATGTAAAGGTCAAGAGGCTAGCTAATAAGACCACTCATCGCAGATGTTCCTAAGGAAAGGGTAAAACAACCAAGTGAAAATGTGTGATTGAACAAAGAGGTCATGACGATGGAAAGGAAAAAACCAAGGATCATCTAGCAAAAACAGGTTGATAAAACGATAATCAAGGGAGGTAAAAAGGGAAATGGTTTCATTTTTACACAAACTTAAAACACGGGAAACTATACTTGAGGATACTTGAAAATGGTTTCATTTTTTTACAAGCTTGAAACATGAGGAAAAACTATGCTTGGATTTGGTTTCATTTTTACACAAGCTTGAAATGGAGACAAACCATTCTTGGATTTGGTTTCATTTTGACACAAGCTTGAAACAAAGATAAACTATGCTTGAGATGAGTTTGCATGCCCCCAACATAATGACTCAATTCGAGATACATGCCCCCAAAGATTCATTTCATTCACCTAAGCAGCCTACTGGTTACTAACATATGGATGGAATGAAGGTTCACTTATGAGATCAAGTGAAAGACTAGACTCAGATTTTGCGAGATCTAATTAAAGACTCGAATTGGAAGGGGTTTGTTTCATTTTTTAATGAGCTTGACATAGGAAAAGAACCATGCTCATGACACCTTGTTTCATTGTTTAACAAGCTTGACACAAGTAAAGGAACTTTGCTTTGACACCTTGTTTCATCTTTTAATGAGGTTGACGTAGTAAAATAACTATCCTCATCAGGACCTATTTCATTTTTTAAAGAGGTTGAGATAGTAAAAGAACTATCCTCATGGGAACCTATTTCATTTTTTAACAAGGTTGACATAGTAAAAGAACTATCCTCATGACACTTTGATCACAACCTATAAGAGGTCATATCTTCCAAGAGGTCCTCATCAGATGGGAGAACAATGCTTTGGAAGGGATACATGTCAAGGGGTCTAATGCAAAGATCAAGTACCAATGCCCCCAGTACATGAAGCACTATATCACTGACTAGATCATCAATAGACAAGGACATGGAACAGGTAGCCACATAATTAACCTGTGGAGGGGGTGATACCACTTGCAATAAAGGAAAATTTAGGGAAGATGGTTGATTGAGAGTCAAATAAGGACCAACGAACTAAAGATGATGAATAGCCACAATTCTTCCTTCATGCAGGAAACATATGACCCAAAAAACAGAAGAAACAAGAGCTCACATGACATAAACATAGTAACGACCAAGGAGTAAATTAAAATCTAAAGGGCCTTGGATAGCCATCACATCAAGATAGACTATCTTTCCTCCCAAAGTAATAGGAAACTTAGGAAGGATCCATAACGGTTGACTGTTTCCTTTGTTAAAAGCTAAAAGATTCTGGGTAACGGGCATAAGCTACAAAGAACCTAAATTTTCCAAGTAGTTGAGGACAAATCTAATATTTGCACCTTCTTCTACGATTTTTCCAGGTACGGGTACATGATAAGCCTATACTGTGATCTAAAAAGGCACATGAAAAGGAAGAAGATATCCTGGCAATTGACTCCAATCAAAGGAAGTGGATAAAATACTTGGAGGGGGTTCCATCAGAATGGGAGAATCCCCCCCTACATTACAGGAACAGGAGGATCACCCCCCATGGATCATGGGAATAGGAGGATCATCCCCTTGTCTCATGGGAATAGGAGGATTTCACCCTAATTATTTGGAATCTGAGGAAACTAGAAGAACCTGAATGGTATGAACTTCACTGTCTATAGGATGAATATGATCAACAGAAAGACGAATCAGGCCAACCATTTTCTCGATGAATTGTTGGCTGGAATGGAATCATGGGATTCAACTTTAAAGAGAGTGAGATTGACCAAAGATGAGTTCTGATCAATCACTTGATCAACTAGTGGAGGGTCCAGGGAAAGCTTCCGATAACCAGTTGAAAGACAAGGTTGAGAAGCGGTAAGGTTATCCGACACTTTCGCGGCTTCATCCATATAAGAATAAAGGTGAGTAATATGATTCCATTCACATAACCTACAAGGAAATTTAAAATTTTCCTATTTACCATTGGTTTTATTGTCACTAGTTGAATATTTATCACCAACATGATCTCTAGAGGCTGATGATGAAGGTTGATGGGAACTTGTGGACCACACTTCTAAGACCTTGGAAATGTTGGGACAATATCTAAGAAGGTGGTCACCCTTACATAGCATGTAAGGGAATTTCACTTTTAGGGGTTGATTGGAAGGTTTCTCAACATTAGTTACATCGATAGCAATGGTTGTTGGGTTGCCCCCTTGCTTATTTTTCTTCTTCTTAATCTTCCTTTTCCTCTTATTCTTTTCCACCTAGTTACTAGCTTCTGGGATTTCACGAGACGAAGAGGGAGAAGAGGAAGAAGACCAAACATGTGAAGAAGGAAAAGTGTCAACTTTAGAATCAATCAGAGGTTGATATTGTTCAAGTGGAAGAGAGCCCAGTTGAGGAGCAGTTTGGACACTCAAAATCATAAGGTTTGAAAATAACCAAACTGGAAAACCAATGGTAATTCTAGGAAGGGACAACATTGCCATATAGGGAGCACCAACATTTCCAAAAGAAGGAAAAAGACCAGGATTCCTGTTAGAGGGGTTTTCTTGGTTGGTGAACTCAGGAACTATTGCCATTAGTCTCAACCTAAGATCTACAAAGGAGTATTTCCACAGGAAGGATGTTTTTCCAAGGTCAATTAATTGATTTTAGAACTTAAAAATAAAAAATAAAAAAGGGGTAACTAGGCATAAAGGTTTACCAAGCAACCTTGAACTACAATATACACCTTGGTGAACCAAGGACTTAACGTACAACATTCAAACTCCCCAAACGATGTGTTCGGTGTATCACGGTATACAAGGCAGCAGGATTAGTTACCTATGGATAGATAGCAACCTATAAGGGTGTTATGTCCCTATACTACTAGTGTAAACCCTTATTGTTATTAGTGCAACCCCCTTATTATATTTTTATGCCCATGTAGTCCCCATATTGTTATTATTATGCCCCATAGAAGCCCACTATTGTTATTGTTGTGCCCTTACATTATTATTGCTATGTAGGCTTTGATTATATTATGACCCCTTAGACTCCTATATATAGAAAGGAGGTCTTGTCATTTGTATCATCCAAGAATTGTTCATTTGTGTAATGTAAATGAGGTTTCCCCATTGAAGAGGCTAATTCTAAAGTTGTTGATGTATCTTTTCTATCTTTTTGTGAGCTGGTTTCTTAACATTTGGTATCAGAGCTTTGGATTATAGGGTTTTGCTTCTCCAAACTGGTCATTGTGGAATTTTCGATGTAAATGTTTTTCGACCTAGTTTCAGAAGCTACAAAACAAAACCCATTTGAGCTGAAGTCGTTCTGAACCTTGGGTCTGAATTTCAGATCTCGTCTCACTTTATTTTCAGAGATATAATCTGAGGAAGTTAAGGTTTTTGCAAGCTCTAGAATTCCATTTCAAACAACTCATCGTGGAATTGCCGCTATAATGATTTTTCTACGAAGGTTCAAAATCTGAAATTAAAACCCATTTGAGCCAAAATTGTAATGATTCCCGAACCCGAATTGCAAATCTTTTTTCACTATATTTTTGAAGATACAGTCCAAGACATTTAGGGTTTCTGCAAACTCCTGAATTACATCCCAAATCGGTGACCTGGGGAAAATAGTCATAACTTTCTCTCTGAGAATCATATTGAAATTTCATAAGAAGCTATAGAAAGAGGATAGACTTTACTTTGAAACAGTGACACATGGCACTTCGTACAATTTCGCTCTACGGAAAAAGTATATAAGCAGGTCATCTTGGGAGATTGGGCATAACGCTTTCTTGGAGAATCCAATTTTGATAAGACAGGTGGCATTGGAAAGAGGACACAAAGGGATACTATAGAATGAAATTTCAGACCTTGGAGATCTGAAATTTCAGAGATACAATAGATTCAAGATTGGGATGCTAAAAGCAAGAAAAAGAATGACTCGAACAAAGAAAATAGTAATACCTAGTAAGAAAAATTGAATGGAGGATTTGAAGAATGAGATCTAAGCTAAGATAAATAGTTTTATATTTTCCATGGAAGCTAATATCGATGGTAGGGAAATAGATTTGAGGAAAGGCATGGAATATTTGAAGAAAGACATGGAAGGTTTGAAGGAAGGGCCAGACAAAGATGTTACAAAAAAGGCCTCCTAATGATGAAAAGGTAGTAGAGGAAACTCATGATGAGAAAAATATAAATGTTAATCATGATTTCATAGAATCTATCATTGGATTGAAGACCCACCATATTCCAAATATTGATATGAGGAAGTTTGATGGCAAGGATCCCATAACTTGGATACTACAGATGGAGAAATATTTTGATCTACGTGATGTGCAACTGTTACAAAAGGTACGTATTACATCTTTATATTTAGAACCGAATCAATTTTTATGGTATAAAGGGATATTTTCTCGTAAACCACTTCTCACCTGGTCAATTTTCACGGAGGAAATGATAACACATTATGAGGATACATAGAGCACCACCTTCTTTAGCCAATTGATAAATCTCACACAAAAGGGTTCAATGGTAGAGCACATTGAGGACTTCCAAAAATTGAATATAAGGTTAAATGATATTCCAGAGAAGCAGAGGATTGATGTCTTCATAGGGACTTTAAAGGATAACATTCAACATGAGGTTTTCCTTTGGGAACCTAATTCATTGGAGACAGTCATACAGGTTGGCAAGAAAAATTGAAAGAAAAAATATGGCAACAAGGAACCCTACCACTCGTAACTATAAATATGGAAGTGTTGTTTCTCCTAGCCTTTCACCACCTACAAGGTTGAGACCACAATAATTGGAAGGAAAAAGAGAAAAAGGGATTTGTTACAATTGTGATAGAAAATACACTGAAGGTCATAAGTGTGCTGAGAAGAAATTAATTTACATAGATGGGGAAGAGGAGCAAGAAAAGGAACAAGAAATGTCAAAATAAGAGGATATACACTGGGAACCAATCCTAGAGAAAGAAGAAATGAATCTGACCATATCTTGTAATGCATTGATAGGAATTACCACTCCTCAAACTCTCAAGATAGAAGGGTATATCAAGAAGAAAAATGTAACAATGTTGATTGATTCGGGTAGTAGCCATAATTTTATTCATTGTAAGATAGACAAGGAATTGAATTGCTTCTTATATCTAGCACCAGAGTGTCAAGTAATGGTTGCAAATTGAGGAACCATAAATTTCTCTGAAAAGTGCCATAATATCAAGCTATCCCTGGGAAAATATGTCTTGAATATTCCAATGCTTTCCATTCCAATGGATGGTGTGGATGATTTACTAGGAGTTCAATGGCTACAATCTTTGGGTACGATACATTTTAATTTTCAAGAACTTTTCTTGAAATTTTTTTGGGAATGAAAGGAGGTTGAATTAAGGGGTATCGTAGGGAAACCAGGAAAGATAATAAACTCTAACAGGATGAAAAATATTCTAAAGAAAGAACAACAGGGTGAACTTACACAATTATGTTCACTGGAGGTACCCACATCGAAATCATCTATTTCTCCAGATCTCCAAAAAGTTCTAGACAATCATTCCAAGGTATTTGAGACTCCCAAAGGACTCCCACCTATTCGTTATCATGATCACACTATTCATTTGATTTCAAGAAGTGTTCCCCCAAACATCAAGCCTTACAGATATCTATATGCCTAAAAGAGTGAAATTGAACGTATAGTTGCAGAAATGCTAAAGGTTGGTATAATTCAACCTAGTCAAGGTTCTTTCTCTACTCTAGTGGTATTGGTACACAAGAAGGATGGATCATGGCACATGTGTCCGGATTATAGGGAGCTCAACAAGCTTACTATTAAAGATAAATTTCTCATTCTTGTCATTGATGAATTATTGTATGAATTGCATGGATCAATTTACTTCACCAAGTTGGATCTTCATTCAGGATATCATCAAATCAGAATAAATATTGAATACATTCCAAAAACAACATTTATAACTCATGAGGGTCATTAAGAATTTTTGGTCATGCCTTTTGGCCTTACCAATGCACCTTCTACATTTCAAGGTTTGATGAATTCCATTTTCAAACCCTTACTTAGAAAATTTGTGTTAGTATTTTTTGATAATATATTAATCTACATCAAGTCTTGGAAGGATCAAGTTCAGCATGTTGACATGGTGCTCAAACTATTGGAGGAGAAACAATTATATGAAAAAAGCTCTAATTGTTCTTTGGAGTACAAGAGGTGGAATATTTGGGTACTCAGTTAGCTCATAGCTCATCTTATCATCCTGAATCTGATGGGAAAACTGTGATAGTGAACAAATGTTTGGAAGGATATCTTTGTTTCTTTGTATCTAATAAACATACACAATGGTTCAAGTGGTTTCCTCCGGCTGAATGGTGGTATAACACTTCCTTCCATACTGCAGAAAAAATGCCCCCATTTATGGAACTTTATGGATATCATCCACCGTCCATCACATCATCTTTAAAAGGAAATTCAGGTTCAAATGGTGGAGGATCTCATCGAGCATAAAAAACAATTTCTCAAACTCTTAAAGGATAACCTCACTTTGGCGTAGAATATAATGAAACAACATGCAGATCAACATCGCAATGAAAGAAGTTTTGATTTAGATGACTGGATATTTATACAAATACAAGCATACACACAAATGTCCCTCAAGCAAGATAAAAAGGATTATAAATTATCACCAACGTATTATGGTATGTACAAGGTGTTACAAAAAATTGGTATTATCGCATACAAATTGGAGCTTTCTAAATCTTCAAAGTGCACCCAGTTTTCCATGTTTCATGGTTAAAGAAGGTTATAGGTGAGAAGTTCCTAGTTCAAACAATATTGTCAAAACTTGACGAGGAAGGAAAAATCATATTGGAACATGAAGCAGGCACGGAACAAGAACCGAATAGCTACGAAATCAATCAATTTTAGAGTATCTCATCAAGTGGAAGAACTTACCTGCTGAAGATTCCACATGGGAGGACGATAATCTTATACAGAAGCATCCAGAACTACTCAAGTGTTGAGGACAACACTTTTTGAAGGAGATGGGCATGTTAGGTCCCTATACTATTAGTATAACCCCTTATTGTTATTAGTGCAACCCCCTTATTATATTGGTGTGCTCATGTAGTCCCCATGTTTTTATTATTGTGCCCCATAGAAGTCCACTATTGTTATTGTTGTGCCCTTACATTATTATTGTTTTGTTGACTCTGATTATATTATGACCCCTTAGACTCCTATATATGGAAAGGAGGTCTTGTCATTTGTATCATCCAAGAATTGTTCATTTGTGTAATGTAAAGGAGGTTGCCCCCTCGAAAAGGCTGATTCTAAAGTTGTTGATCTATATTTTCTATCTTTTTGTGAGTTGGTTTCTATTTTTTGAGGTCAATTAATTGATTTTAAACTTAGAAATAAGAAAATAAAAAAGGGGTAACTAGGCAGAAAGGTTTACCAAGCAATTGTCAACTACAATATACACCTTGGCGAACCAAGGACTTAACGTACGACAACCAATCTCCCTAAATGATGTGTTCGATGTATCACAATATACAAGGTGGTTGGATTAGTTACCTATGGATGGATAACAACCTATAGAGGACTCCCAAAATATACGTGATGGTACATGGGAGTGCAGTTTGTAGTAGTGTGTCTAATGTGTAATGGTTTGATGAGAGCATTCCTTTATACTTATCACGTGTGGAGCACCTCCAATATACATGAAAGTACTGGAGAACGGCCCCATACATTTCCGTACGTGGAACGATATTTCACCCCCGGGATACAACGATGGAAAACAATGACAACTCCTACGTTTAGCGACATCGGAACATGTCTCTTACCTAGACCTCTAAATTTTTGTGTTAAGTTCCAAACGATACTTAGGTTAATTGAGGTAAATGTTAAGTTTATCTTCAATTAAGTTTTAGTTTTAAGGCTCAAAACGATGTCACTTGAACTCCTATGATGCAACTATCATGAGAAAATGATTCTTTCCATTTCGATGAAAGCTAATATAGTAAGGGAAGAGATTCTTCTTAGTATTCATTTTCTTCATCTTCTTATCCACCTGGTTACTAGCTTGCAGGCTTTCACTAGAGGAAGAGGGAGAAGAGGAAGAAGACCAAACAAGTGAAGAAGGAAAGGTGTCAACTTTAGAATCATATGGAGGTTGATACTATTTAGGTGGAGGAGAGCTCAGTTGAGGAGCAGTTTGGACACTCAGAACCGTAAGGCTCGAAAATACCCAAACTGGCAAACCAATCGTAACCTAGGAAGGAACAAAGTTTCCATATAGGGAGCACCAACATTTCTATTAGGATATCCCAACGCATAGGAAATAGTTAAGTATAACTTGGTCTAGTGTAGATTTAGGTAAAGTGTGTTTCTTTACTATGTACTTTTGTAACTTACAATTTGATGGTCACGATATGTTCTAGACATTAAGTGATCTGACTGTTCATTCTCTCTTTAGTATTACCAACACTTGATCTATGGCTTAACACCCAATTGTTCCATGATCTCTATTTAAAGAGCATGGAGAGTCATTTGTAGGGTGACTATTCATGAGAGAAGCTTATGTAAATTTTCTTTCTTTTATTAATAAATTTTCTAAAGTGGTCATGTTGGCTCAGGTCATGAACTATTTTCCTCTTTGAGGATTTTAACCACGTCAAGAATACTGGTGTATTGATCTATAATCTATTTTTGAGAGGTTTCCTTTGGTGTTCTATCTAAGGAACTTACCATGTAAATTCCTACATGGTATGAAAGCTATTTGAGGGCTACATCCATTGGTGATCCAAATCGGAAGCCGGTACAACTGCATCTAACTGTTGTTTCCTAGATCTACTATTTCTAACCACTTTCGAGCTGAGAGGACTACTCTATTGTGTTAGGAGCATCTGTTCCAGTGATGAACCCCTTTCATTTCACGTGAAAAAGTTTCCAGTATCCCTAGCTACGTCATTTTTAAGATATGGAGGTATACAATCTTTATTTGCAGTTCTAGTTATTTATCTCTATGATTATTTCAGTTTATTTATCTCTCTGTTTTATATTACTGGATCTATACCTTTCATTTCTGTGCGATATGGGCAAATCAGTAACAGAAAGGAAGGATTTTTCTCATGCATATGCTATTTTCCACTACGCTTTGGTGCGATCTCGGAAAATCAGAAACATTGAAGAAAATATTTAGTTTTCGGTGAAAGCTAACTTCAAGCCATAAGGTTTGGTTTTTTTGTATGTCCGTGTTGAGTTGTGTGGTTTTTTGTTTTGTGGCAAAAAGGGCTTTTTCAAGTAAGCACACACTCCAAAGCTTTAGTGGCTAAAAAAAAATGCCTTCCTCTTTTCCAAAAATTACTAACCTTTTAAACTAGCTCACATGGTCTAAAGTTACTTTATTAGAATAGAGGTATTGAGTTCAATTCTTTCTTTTTTATTGAGTTAATTTTTCAAAAAGCACATGTAACTTATGTTTTAAGGTTACTTTATGTAAAAGTGCTCTCACCCATTATAAAAAGTGAGTCACTTATAATTCTAAAGTCTCTTTATCTTTTATTTAAGTTACAATTTAGTGGGTAGCTCATAAAGTACCATTGTAAAAGTGACTTTCACTTAGTTATAAAAGTGAGTCACATAATTTTTTTTTAAAGTGAGTTAATTAGATTAAGTTTGGAAGGAGGGGAGGAAGGGGGGAGGGATTTTTTTTTTAAATATATTATCATTCACTCCCACACATTCATGCACTTCATCGACATCTTCAACAACTTTTCTTCAAAAAGTGATAACTTTTTCATCCGGAAGCTGTTTTCAGAGCCGTTTTTTTTAATCAGCCTAATTTTTCAAGATATTTCCACTGGAACACTTAGTTTCAACATCTACAACTTCAGTTTCTGTTAAAATGGAAAGTCCATGCCACATTATTCTTGACAGCACCAACTACTTCCAATGGTGGTCCTACATTGTGGATTTACTTAGAAATAAAGGTCTTTACAGAATAGCCTCAGGCAAAGAAACTAAACCTAAAGATGAAGATAAGGTAGCCAAATGGGAAAATAGGCAAGATCAATCACGTGGGTTGATAGGATGTCTATTTCTCCAAACCTTAGATTCCATATCGCAAAACTTGATACCCCTAATGAAGCAATGAAACAACTCACTAAAGTTTTTGAAATTAAAAATGAAATTAAAGCCCATCAACTCGAAAATGAGTTGCTTACGTTGGACCCCAATAATTTTTCTTCTATTGAATATTTTTGGTCTAAGTTAAATACCCTTAGACTTTTCTTGGAAGGTGTTAAGATTAAGAAAAAATGGTAGCCTTATCTATTACATTCTTACTAAGTTGGGACCAGCCTACTCTATGTTTGTTTCCACCTTCCATTCTACTAGAGAAGCCTTTATTTCTCAAGGATAAGACTATAGGTCCCCCTATTTTGATGCCTTTTGAAATTCTTTAATAGGAGAACAAGAAAAAATCTTACATCTTGGTCTTCTTAATATTGGAATCCCTTCTAAGAAAGCCTTAACCGCCAAACAACAACCAAATTCAAAGAATCCTAAGAAGTAGTATCCTAAAAAGAATGGTCCTAAACCAAATAAGGGTTCTAAGCAATTTCAGTCTCAAAATGAAAAATCAATTCAACAAAATGATAAGGCAAATAAAAACAAAGGGAAGAAGACTGATAGACATTGCAACTTTTGTAATTGAGATGGCCACTTAGAATCTAAATCCTTTAAGAATATGGAAGCCTTAGAAGCAGTAATGAAGAAGCATAATGTCCATTTGGAGCACTCTTCAACTTCAACTTCAACTTCATCTTTAGGAATAGCACTTTCTGCATGTGGTTGTCAAGCATCTCGGTCTGGCTATGCACTAAATTTATCTTCTTCTTCTCATTTTCATGAGTGGCTC
Organism: Pinus taeda; assembly: GCA_000404065.3. Taxonomy (NCBI): domain Eukaryota; kingdom Viridiplantae; phylum Streptophyta; class Pinopsida; order Pinales; family Pinaceae; genus Pinus; species Pinus taeda. The sequence continues at coordinate 112,877 of APFE030686577.1, read as the reverse complement.
ATTGATTTTGGAGCTTCTTATCACATGGAAAAAAAAGAGCCATGTTTTCTTCTTTAAATGATTGTAACACCAAAAATATATATGTTGGCGATGATAGATCTCTTAGTGTTGTAGGGACTGGGACTATTCATCTAGAAAATGGTCAATTTAATGATGTATTATGTGTTACAACATTACCCTATAACCTTCTATCTGTATATCAGATAACTCATTTAGATGAAGCTAAAACCATTGAATTTTCACCTCACAATATTGTAATTAAGGACCTAAGAGATCCTAGATAGATTTTAACTACTGGCATTGTTATGATTCTACAAGGTTGTATAATTTTAACAACTTTGGGTCGTCAACTCTTCCCTTGATATCTATTGCTCATAATGATGAAGTGAGAAAACTTTGGCATGAGCGATTTGGTCATTTAAACTATCACTCCCTTCAAAATATACATAAAGAAAATATGGTGATAGGTCTTCCTATGGTATCTTGTAGAGATAGTGTTTGTTCTGGATTTGTACTCGGAAAACATCATCAAGATAGTTTTGAAAAACGTTCCTCTTGGCATGCCTTAGCCCCTTTACAACTTGTGCATAGTGATTTATGTGGTCCACTTCCAGTTGTTTCATTCTCTGGCTACAAGTATTTCTTAATTTTCATTGATGATTTCTCTAGATGCACTTGGGTATACTTCTTAAAACTCAAGAGTGAAGTATTTAACATGTTCTTGGCCTTTAAGGCCTTTGTTGAGAAACAATCTAGACACCAAATTCTTAATTTAAGATTTGATCATGGAAGAGAATATGTTAACAAAAAATTCATCAACTTTGGCACTAAGCATGGAATTCAAATGCAACATACTGTTCCATATACTCCACAAAAAAATGGTGTAGCTAAAAGAAATAATCACACCTTAAATGAAATGCCTAATTGTATGGTTCAATCTAAAGGACTTAGTCTTAATTTTTGGGTAGAAGCAATTAACTGTGAGAATTACATAGTAAATCGCGCTCCTACTAAGGTTTTAAAGAATATCACTTTAGAAGAAGCATGGAGCTCAATTAAACCAGATGTAAGTCACTTTCATGTTTTTGGAAGTGAAGCATGGACCCATATTCCAAATGAGAAACATAAAGCATTAGAACCTAAGAGCGAAAAATGTATTTTTGTTGGCTATTCTGAAGATGTCAAAAGATATAGACTTATTCCACTTAAGTCCAAAAATGTTATCATTAGAAGAGATGTAAAGTTTGTTTAAAATATACCGGCCTACGAGCCTAGTTTGGTGGATGTGCCACCTCTCTCTTTCCCTTCTACTTGTGAAAATATTTCTTCTTCAGATGATGACGGCGAGGATGACAATTCTCCCCCACCTTCTTAGAATCCTCCCTCAGCTCCTCAGCTTCAAAAATGGGTTTGTGCTACTCAAGATGTAGCAAGTGCTCTTGCAAGTGATCCTACAAATGAGTGATGTACACATTCTCAGTTCGATAGAGCCTCTTCTTTACCAGCTCAAGCTTCAGTGAATTATGATCCTGAAACTTTTGCAGAAGCTTCAGGCCATCCAGATTGGGATGCAGCTATGAATGAAGAATATTGTTCATTATTGGAAAATGATACATGGGATCTTGTTCCTCTTACAAAGGGACAAAAAATTGTTAGATGCAAATGGGTTTACAAAACCAAGTTTGGACCAGATGGAAAAGTTGATAAACATAAAGCTTATCTTGTTGCTAAGAGTTTTTCACAAGTTGAAGGCATTGACTATACTAAAACCTTCTCCCCTGTTGCCAAAATGAACTCTATTTACCTTGTTCTTTCCCTTGCTTCCAATTTCAAATGGAAGTCCATCAGATGGATGTTAAATCTACCTTCTTGCATGGGGACTTGCATGAAGAAATCTATATGGAACAACCCCCTGGCTTTATACAAACAGACTCCAGCCTTGTATGTCAGCTTAAGAAATCCCTTTATGGTCTCAGGCAAGCCTCTCGGGCTTGGTATGACAAAATGGATAGCTTTATTTTAGATACTGGATTTTTTAGGTGTCAATCAGACAATACTGTCTACACCAAGAAAGTGGGTAAGTATCTTATCATTCATGTTCTTTATGTTGATGATATTATCCTTACTGGTAGTGATCCCAACCTTATAAACCATGTGAAGTCCAGCCTTAAAAAGAAGTTTGAAATGACAGACTTAGGACACTTGCATTATTTTCTTAGTCTTCAAGTCTTGCAAACCAAGGAAGGTATTTCCCTTTCCCACTCAAAGTATGCATGTGATCTTCTATGCCATTTTCACATGGAAGATTGTAAGCCAACCCCTTCTCCATTTTAGTCTGGAGCCAAACTTTCAATCACTTTTACTTCCCCTGAAGTTGATGCTACCTTTTACCGTCATCTTATAGGAAAACTTTTTTATCTGAACCATACTTGTCCTAAACTTTCCTTTGTTGTTGGCCTTATTGCTTGGTTTATGAAAAACCCACATGAAAGTCATTGGAAAGCAGCTAAAAGAATACTTCATTATGTTCGAGGTATAGTTTAGTTTGGGATTCATTACAGTACAGAAGCATCTCCTCTACTAGTTGGTTTCACTGATTTGGATTGGGCTGGTGACCCTAATGACCAGAAGTCTACTGCAGGTTATGCGTTCACTCTTCGTTCTAGACCTATTACATGGGCTTGTAACAAACAAAGTGCCATTTCTCTTTCTTCAACAGAAGCAGAGTATCGTGGCACTATAGAAGCTAGTAAGGAAGCCATGTGGCTTCATTAGATCCTGTCAGATTTTGGCTTTCACCAGCAGCATCCGAATACACTTTGGTGTGATAATCAAAGTGACATTCAACTATGCAAAGATCTAGTCCAACATCAGCGCAACAAACACATTGAACTACACATGCACTTCATAAGAAAGCTCATTCATGACCATGTTCTTGAAGTGAAATATTGTTCAATCGTTAATCAAGTTGCAGACATCTTTACGAAGGGTCTCACAGAGGCAAAGTTTACTACACTTCAATTTATTGTTAGAGTTCAAGAAGTTTTCACTAAGGGGGGATAGGCTCTAATGCCTCCTTCCTTCTCCTATTGTGTCATATTTGTACATCCTTCAATCCTATCCCAAGTTGTTCTTAAGGGGGGATGTTAGGATATTCCGACACATAGCAAATAGTTAAGTATAACTTGGTCTAGTTTAGAGTTAGGTAAAGTGTGTTTCTTTACTATGTACTTTTGTAACTTACAATCCGATGGTCACGATATGTTCTAGACATTAAGTGATCCAACGGTTCATTTTATCCTCAGTATTACCGACACTTGATCCATGGGTTAACACCTGATTGGTCCATGATATATATTTAAAGAGAATGGAAGGCCATTTGTAGGGTGACCGTTCATGAGACAAGCTTATGTAAATTTTCTTTCTTTTATTAATAAATTTCCTGAAGCGGTCGCATTGGCTCAGGCTGTCGACTATTTCCCTCTTTGAGGGTATTAACCACATCAAGAATACTAGTGTATTGATCTGTGATCTATTTGTGAGCGGTGTCATTTGGTGTTCTATCTGAGGAACTTACCCTATAAATTCTTACAATTTCCAAAATAAGGAAAAATACCAGGATTCCCATTAGAGGGGTTTCCTTGGTTGGTGAACTTAGGAACTGTTGCCATTAGTCTCAACCTAAGATCTACTAAGGAGTAATTCCATAGGAAGGATGTTTTTCCGAGGTCAATTAAATGATTTTAGAACTTAACAAAAATAAATAAAAAAGGAGTAACTAGGCTTAAAGTTTTACCAAGTAACTGTGAACTACAATATACACCTTGGCGAACCAAGGACTTAATGTATGCCATCCAATCTTCCCAAATGTTGTCTTTGGTGTATCATGGTATACAATGTGGCAGACTCAGTTACCTATGGATGAATAGCAACCTATAAGAGACTCCCAAAATATACACGATGGCACATGAGAGTGTAGTACGTAGTAGTTTTGTCTAATGCTTAACCATTTGATGAGAGCGTTCCTTTATACTTATCATACGTGGAGCACCTACAATATACCCGAAAGTACTGGAGAGCGGTCCTATACACTTCTATATGTGGAATGAGATTTCACCCTTGGGATATAACTCTGGAAAATAATGACAAATCCTGCGTTTAACGACATCGGAACACATCTCTTGCCTAAACCTCTAAATTTTTGTGTTAATTTCCAAATGCTCCTTAGGTTAATCGAGGTAAATTTTAAGTTTAACTTCAATTAAGTTTCAGTTTTAAGGCTCAAAATGATGTCCCTTGAACTCCTATGATGCAACTATCATGAGAAAATGGTTCTTTCCATTTCGATGAAAGCTAATCTAGTAAGGGAAGAGTTTCAAACAATGATGCAACAATGAAGAATGCATCAAACAAAGCTTTCCTAGCTAAATATTTCACTTTAATTTTCCAAATGAAACCACCAAAAGTGAAATGATTTCAATTTTTCTTTCAATGAATGAGAATGCACTTAATGCACTTTTTAGCTTTCAACCATTGAACAATGTAATCTATGTTCAATTATGATCCCAAAAATGACTTTTCAATGCAATGTGATCTAATGCACTTTATGAAAAGTAAACTTTGATATGAAAAATAAATAAATTCAAAATTAATTTCTTTTATGGTTTCAAATGAACTAATAATGCTCAAACAACAACAAATCAATATTCCTTTCAAACATACAAGCAAAAAAAAACAATTTTAATTGACTCAAAGAATAAAAAACTCAACCAAAATTTACTGTCACCACTTCAAAAAATGGGAGGGACTTTTTTCACACCACAAAGGAACTAACACAAATCAAATAAAATTCAATGCACACAGAGTAGGAGGATGACCTTAGAGATCAGGACACACTAGGATTTTTATCAGAAACCTTAAAAATTCTCAATTTTAAGGATCAACACTACTTTACATAGCAAAATCCACGTTGACAGGGTCATCTATGCCACTTTACATAGCAAAATCCACGTTGACAGGGTCATCAATGCCACTTTACATAGCAAATTTCATGTTGGTGACACTACTTTACACAACAAAATTTGTTCTGGATGAGAAAATCGACCGGCGCATGCATACAATGGAAGGAAGAGTTTCCAACATGACTGTACTAGGAAAAATCAGTGTTGTCTGCATGAATGTAACTAATAAAAATGCACTGGTGAGGAAATTTTAGGAAAAGCAAGTATATCTTGAGCAAAACCCTAGATTTGATACCCTAAATGCCCGACTACTCAAAGTACAAACTCAAATGAAATCAAAACCAAGGATCATTGAAAGTTGACCAAACCAATCAAAAAGGAAAAATGAAAAAGGAGGGTTGAAAGGGCTATAGGTTCCCTAATGGAGTTGCCATTTTATTGTGAAGATAATCCCTTCTATGGATAGAAGCGATCCCTCTAGTCCAATGAGTGGATGTAGTCACAATTGAAACCAATACATGCAAAACTCTCCTAGTTTAAATCATAACGACATGAGAGAGGAAAGATGGCCTACCTCACTCCTGTGCCGTTACTTTTTGATGTCGATATTGATCTCCTGACTTCCAAGATTGATCTCACTATTATGTTGCGAATTAATACCTGCAAGAGAGATCAAACAATGACAAAAAAAGAGAAACATAGCATATGCATTCTAATGTAAACTATATGATAGATCAAGGATCATCATACTAAGAAAGTAGTAATTTACACACTTATGGAAAGTAAACATGCATTGTATTAACAATAGAGGCAAAGAGGGAATAATACAACCACTGACTTGATGTTGGAATCCTCCTTTGGGATGGGTTTCCAATTCCAAGCCAAGACTTCTCAAGCTCTCCTTTCTCCTTCACAAATTGGTAGCAATTAGGCACAATTTAGCAACAACATGACCAATCTAGTCTGACCAACCTTTTGAGGGTGTAAGGGAATGAATTTACAAGGAAGGAGAGGGAGTTAGGGATCCACAAAAGGAGGAAGAAGTTCCAGATCTTAAGGGGAAGATCCCTAAAGGTAGGATCAAGGAATCAAAATGGGAGAACTTAACCATATCCTTACTCAAGAATAACCAGCTCGTCATTCTCAAGGCTACCATTAAGAGAAGCTTCTACTCCATTTTTTAAGAAACTGCCTGAAGAGGATCAATGCAAATTTGCCTATCCAAAGTCACGGTCCCAGTGCTATACTAAAGGGTACCACCATGGGTTTTCCTACTAAAAGTAACATTGGGCTTGCAAATAGGGTTTTTGATAAGCTCTTCTAGAATTACTTCAAGGCATTTCTTATTATTTTCTTCAAGGATGCTCCGATTAATGTTTTTCATGGTGAGTTCATTGATAGCTTTTGTTGCTTTGAAACATTTTGGGTAAAGTTTGAAAACTCAGGGTATGAGACAGGGAGTGCAACAAATTATTGTATAACACAAGGTCCCATCTTGCAATAGCCACTGATGGTCTTAACTGTGCAATACTATCTCCCAGTGGCCTCTGCGCATTTTTTACCAACAATGAAGAATGTACTCAAGAGTTCCTCAACCAAGCTTGAGATGCGCTTTGCGCAGTATTAGTGACTAGTCTCCCTCCCTATAAACTACAACTGCACAATGTGCAATTAATGGGCCATATTTCCTAGCCTATCACCTGTCCCAAGCTTAGTCCATGGATAAAAATGTATCATCTTACACTAAGGAGTTTTTGGAATTGATGTCATCATGTCATGAGTGAATTGTAGGAACAAGTACACTGTTACAGCATGATAAGATGATGAAGAAGGAGAAGAAGGAGCAGACATGCTAGAAGACTCACTTACAGCTGGATAGAAAAACAAACTTATAAAGTAAAATAAAAGGGAACACATGCATGCAACTACCTCCCAATACCAAATATCATTGAAGACCCTACCTCATCAAGCTATGTGGAGGAGAAGAGAAAGCACATCCAAGAACACATCTATCAGTTAGAAATAACAACGGCTTGAGATTACGACCTCAACAAGCTAGTCCATGTCAGCAGTGTCATGTCAAGTCATGTCATGAGTTGTCAAAGGCCACATCACTACTATGAGCCATGTCCATTGTAAATCGAATGTAATGTAAAGTGGAAGTCCAATGGATACACATGAATATGAAGAGTCATGTTAGTTGAAAAGTCATAGGAAGTTGATTAGTCATGAGGGTGGTCAAAGAGTCACATGGATGAAGCATCACCCTTGGTTATATATACCCCCTCATTGTATGAGCAAAGGAAATTTCATCTTGCCTCCTCCCACAAAGCATAGAGAGTTTCAGTTAGTTCTTTGAGGAGAGATGAGTGGCTCCAATGTCCCACTACTAGGGCTAGTGATGTATGATGTAAATACATGCCTTGGAAGTTTTGCCTAATATAGAAGCCTATTCAGACCAACACGTTTCCATTCATGACTTGTGGATGTTTGTAAGACTATTCTTTGAGTATTTGTAATTCATGTTTGTTTCACATGTACTAAGATAGTTAAACTATTTCAATCGTTTTAGTACTTACCTTGTTGGGAATGTGTTATATTGGTTATCATTGTTGTCTCATCCTTATGGACTACTCTGTGGGATACTAGACATACCTTCCTCACTTATTGGTTATAACGATGATCACATCTACTATGGACTATTCTTCTGGATGGTGAATGGATCTTTCCATGTACTTTGGTTTTAACGACCGCAACATCTGTTGTGGACTATTTCACTGGATGCTGGACAGACCTTCCTGGTTCACGGGTGTCTATTCCTGGGAGGTACTATTACCTCTCACTTAGAATATCACTTTTCTCCCCCTTTCGTAGTAAGATAACCTTGACACAGTTGCATTGCACACTCACCAAGCACACTTACCTTTTTGTTCGAAGATACCATTGCGTTACTCTCTCGTGTTGACAACTAGAGCCAAGGAAAATATTTGAGTATTTGGTAGTCAAGCCTTTATACGAGATGGGACTCCTATACCAAATGGTGCGAGGTCTAATTGGTACTTCATATCGGGGAGATCTCCTTGGTTGATGGATTACTAGCACCATTAACAATATGACACTAGAAGGAGGTTCAAACAACAAGTTGTGCCCTTAGAGTCTGATTTGAGTCTCTTATTTAAAATGGCTCTTCCTCATATCATAATCCTGGGATTATTTCTACAGATATTAATTGTTTCCTTCCAGCTAGAAACTCCACCATATCCCAAGCCTAATTTTTGTCCAAAGATGCCATTTCATCAAGCATGGCCTCTTTCTAGATTTTTCCATCCATTGACTCCACTGCCTCCCTGACAGTTATGGGATCATCATCAGTAATAATAAATCAACATTTGAATAGAAAGTAGATGGAATATACCTTTCTGGATGCCTTTGACTCTCTCGAACTGATCTTCTCAAAACTAGAGTTTGTGGCTCTTCCTCTTCTGATTCATGTTTTCATGTAGGGTATGATTCTTCCTCATTTAGCTCAAACTCTATCTTCTTAGGTTCCTTTGGTAGGAATTCATGTTTAATAACATCTCTCACCTATATAAACACCACATCTCGGTTGTAAACAACCTTCCTTGTTTTTGGGTTCCAACACCTATAACCTTTTAAACCATCCTTATACCCAATAAAGATGCACCTTTCAAATTTACTATCCAAATTGGTTCTTTTCTCTTTTGGAACATGTACATATGCATCACATCCAAATACCATCATATGTGAAAGAGACGGTTTCTTACTAGTCCATACTTCATGTGGATTCTTATCCTCTAACACTTATTAAGGTGATCTGTTAACTACATAACATGCAGTCTCCACAACCTCTACCCATAATTCATGTCCTAACCCAATACCATTGAGCATGCTTCTTTCCTTTTCCACCAATGCCCTCTTCATTCTTTCTGCAACTCCATCTTGCTAAGGTGTGTATGGAGTAGTATTCTATCATGCTATACCACACTTCTTATAGAACTCTTTAAATTCCTTCTTCTAGAACTCTCCACCATTATCTGTCCTCAACACCTTGATTTTCTTCTTTGTTTCATTTTCCGCCCGAGCCTTAAATTCTTTAAAACTGTCAAAGACTTCAAATTTCTTCTTAAGGAAATATATCCATATATTCCTTTATAAGTCATCTATAAAGGATACACAATATACATAATCACCTAGTATGGAACCAACACAGGTCTAAACACATCACTGTGCACAAACTCTAATATTCCTTTCGCCCTCTTAGAACTAGAGGGGAAACTCGTTTGATTCTTCTTCCCATATAGACAATGTTCATAGAAATCGAAATCCAGAGAGAAATTAGACATACCTTCTACCATACCATTACCATGCAGTATTCAACGACCCTTTTCTCCAATATTTCCAAGCCTTTGATGCCATAAAATGGTATTTTTTCCAGAGACCACTAGATTTTCTGCTCCTCTTTTAGGAACCACAGAACTGTTGCACCCATCGATAATAATCCTACCCAGAATATTTTACAGAGTTCCAATCCGCATTCCCCGCATCAATACCAGTGCTCCCTGAACCATCTTCCAGGTATCTTTCTCGAACACTATTTTTACACCTGTATCATCCATCTGGCTTACAAAATTCAGATTTCTGGCCAATGCAAGAAGATATAGAACATTAATAAATGTTCTAATGCTTCGACCTTGCAACTTCAACTTGAATTTTCATTGTTTGATGATTTTGGCCTTCCTATCACCTCTTAAGAAGACATCACCACCATCATATTTCTCATAGTCACAAAACCACTCCCTGTGGAGAGTGAAGTGAAAAAATGCACCTGAGTCAATGAACCATGCCTCATGATCTACATGCGTACTTGAAGAATAAGCCAAGTAAACATCCCCATCTTCATCTGAGGTGGTTTTCACCTCTATGGAAGGAGCATCGTCATATCCATTTCCTTTCTCAAGAGCTTTTGATCCACACTCCTTTTTGTAGTGTCCTTCCTTTCCGCATTTCCAACATATCTTTACAAGTTTTCCTAGAGATTTAGATCTCCCTCTTGATTTAAATCTCCCACTGAAGGACTTATTTTTACTTTTGTCTTGGGACCGTCCTCGTATAGAAAATGCATCTCCATTCTAGCTCTCCATATTTTTTCATATCATCTCCTCCGACAGCAAGGATGAGACTTTTTTATAAAACTTCAAGCTAGTTGTATTGCTAGCTATTGCAAAAACCACATTATCCCACGAATCTAGTCAATAACACAAAAAATTGATAAAAATTGGCTTACCATAACATTAAAGGCATTTAAATGCTCTGTCACTGAGTCTCCATCCTTCATCCTTAGGATATGCGACTTTTTTCTGCAGGAATAATTTGTTCACCAGAGACTTAGATTGGTTCAAAGTCCCTAACTTGACCCAAAAGTCCTTCGTCATAGCTTCCATTGATACATTCAACAATACTAAATCTGAGATACACAACCATATTGCGTTCTTTGCCTTCCAATCCAACTTCGCCCAATCTTCTACTAACATTTATATTGGTCTAGTACCTAGGTCTACTGTGATCCACTGATCTGTGTCCACTAGCAGATCCTCTATCTTGAGCTTCCACAACTCAAAAATTTTACCATTAAATTTCTCGATCTCCATCCTTCCACTTCTCTCCATCTTCTTTCACTGCAAGAATTGAACTCGCAGATCTCCCACTGAACAGAGTCTATCATAGGCCTGAGAAAAACCCCTCAGTAACAAATTTGTCCCCTTGAAGCCAAAACAACTTTGATACCAAATGTAGGTTTTAACCTTGTACATAAATTACCTGCAAATCAATTCCTAAAATAGAAAAATAAACAATGGCGAGAACATAAAAAAATATACACAGAGATTTTCTCCTAGATCCCAAAAATGTGACTAACATATTGATTTTTTATTATATTCCTTTCAATGTTATAATACATACATATACATGCTGAAGCATTCATAAACCCCAATCCATTTAACCCTAGATTAGAACATAACCGTAGTTCCCTTGACCAGATCTACAAAATACCATGGGAAAAAACCATCATGCTCAAAACCATGTGGAAAATCCATGCACAAAACCATAGGTAGGTCTGCCCACCTATTAAAGGGTCCAAAAAAAAATTCTTGGGGCGTTTCCAAGCCCCCTTTATAGAGGGTCTACCGCCTCCCTACACCACTCAATAGAGTGGGTTGCACTCCCCATGTGACCCCCTGTTGTGCCCCGTATAATGAACAAGAGGGGCATATCAGAGTATCTCATCAAGTGGAAGAACTTTCCCATGGAAGATTCCACATGGGAGGATGATAATTTTATACGGAAGTGTTCATAAATACTCAAGCATTGAGGACAACACTTTTTCGAAGGAGAGGGGAATGTTAGGTCCCTATAACACTATTGTATTCCCTCATTATTATTAGTGTAGCCTTCTTATTGTCATTTTCATGCCCATGTAGTCCCCATATTTTTATTTTTGTGCCCCATAGAATCCCACTATTGTTATTGTTGTGCCCTTACATTATTATTGTTATCTCAGCACTAATTATATTGTGACCCCTTAGAATCCTATATATAGAAAGGAGGTTTTTTCATTTGAATCATCCAAGAATTGTTCATTTGTTTAATGTAAAGGAGGTTACCCCATTGAAGATGCTTATTTTGAAGTCATTTATCTATCTCTTCTTCTATTTTCTGAGTTGTTTACATAACAGGCTTCCCCCCCCGCGCATGCGACTAGTCATGGAAAGAATATAACACACACCCAAAAACCAATGTGCCTATGAGGTGACCTAATCTTCTTATGTTGTGATTTGGGGGCTCCCACATTCTCCCTAGCATTTTGCAAAAATCTATCAGCTTCTCTGGTTACCTTTCTCCCTTCTCTGGAATATTCTGGTTGAGTGGGTACCTCCACTCTACCTCTTATTTGTTCCTCTGGATGTAGCTTCTCCACAACCTCTTGAAGCTCATCCTGAGGCTCCTCCTTTGGAGCTATAATCTCCTACTCAGTGGGATACCCAAATCTTGTTCCAAATATAATTTCATAGCCTTATCCTCATCGAAGTTGACATCTCTCCTTACAACTTTAATCCTCAATGAATGCAAATACACTCAGTAATTGTGTGGAGTTTCGGTGTATCCTAAAAAAAATCCCAACAGTGATGCAGGCTCAAGTTTCTTCCTCGAATCCTTGGAGGTATGAAAAAATAAAAATAAGGCTCCAAAAATTATGAAATGAAACACATCAGCTTTCTCCCAGAGAAAGCTTCCTCTTGCGTGATCATGCCAAGTATTCTATGTTGACTCTGGTTCTACAAGTAGACTGTTGTGTTGCATGATTCTTCCCATAGATGCAATGGAAACCCTTGATCATGCAACACGGCCCTTCCTTCTCCAAATATTCTCCTGTTATTCCTCTCAGCTACCCCATTGTATTGTGGGTTATCGGGTGTTATCAGTTCCTTTGAATACCTTCTTTCACACAAAAAGCTTTGAAGGCATGTGTTGTAGCAGCTGTAACACCTTCCAAAATTTTGGACTACACTTAAATTTTAGAGCCTACTATGGATCATGTGATCGATCATTCCTTGGTCACTTATTGGTAAGCTAATGATCTCAAGCTCCACTCTTCGACCTTAAGATTTGTTCACACTTTTACCTATATATAGTATGTGTCATCTTTGGCTATGGGAATTATGAATTTTCATGTAAAACAAAGTTTGTTTTGATTCAAGGGGAAATATTTGTGAGAATGGGTTTTCCACATCACATAAACATGTTTTGCACTCATTTCATGCACTATTGCACAACTGTCACCTTCATCCTCCCAAAGTCTATCATCAGAGTCGCACTTGTCGTAAGTTGCGACAAAGGTTGTTGCAGTTTTATGTTTCGGATGGTATATGTTGTGTCACTAGTTGATCAAGGGTGTGATCATAGTCAATTTATATCATTGTTCATATTGGTTCCATCAATCCCACACTCAACCAAATTCCATAGTTTCTGTAGCAACCCAGCCTCATCCAGCTTTCCTGAACTACGCACTTCACATCTGCAACCCCCAATATTTTTCACTTGCCTGATAGAACTGCGCAATGCAAAGAAATCCCAACCTCCCTTGGCATCCAAAACTGATCAATGGTTTCCCCCCGTGTCCTTCTGTTTCTGGGAAAACTAGTATTTCTAAGAAATTCTAGCCCTCTAGGTTTGGTAGCTAACCTAGAAACAAGAGGCAAAGCAATTCACTATCTTTTCTATGAGTAATAGATAAGAGGGAGATTATGAAAGGCCAACCTATAAATTTCGCTTGAATCCTCGCTTGATCTCTCTCTCCTTTGGTTGATCCCATAACTCCTCCTCGTACTTAACACGCTTGAAGAGTACCTGCACAACTATAGGAATCAAATACCTGTCAAAGCATAATGATCCATCATAGCATCAACATCATAGAATCAGAAATATGATAAACAAATGAATGCATTTACAGTTAACACAATCAATTCAGAAAATCTTGAAGAACTTTATTAATAACAAGGAGAATTACAACCCATAAGAAGTATGATCCAGTGCCATCTTCCCAACTTCAAGCCTTCTTCACCTCATGAATCAGCAAGAACATACCAACAATAACACAATGCTCTCACCTCAATACTGAAACTAGCAACACTTCCTTACAACTCAAAATAATTCAGCCTTCTGATCTCTTGGATGAGAGATCCTTTTATAGATGATTGTAGGAGGTTTGAGTCATCAATGGGGATGATGAATGCCTTCCTATTTTTAGGAATTGGTTCCATGAAAGAGGGCAATTGGCGGCGGTTTCCTAATTCCTTTAGTCATCCTTGGACGAACTCAGAGGGGCGGGTGGCACAGGAGAAGTTTCTAGAAGTTTCCATGAGCAACTAACTCTCAAACTCTCCTATAATTTTGTCTTGCCTCGCCCATCGCACCTTCTAGAGGGATAAAATATGATGCATAGCACTTTGACAGTGTGGTACCTGCTATGCATAGCACCCTAACACAGGGCTTTAAGCAATGATTCATTTTAGGCACTTTCTTGATGACTTTTGAAATGGAACTTTTGGGGAATGAGGCATTCAGATGACTAGGTTCCTTTAGGGCATAAAACAACTATTTTAGGGGTTGATGGATCCTAATATCATTGACATGTAAGTTGGGGTGGATGTGCCCAAATATATCTATAACAGTTTCCCCCTAAAGCATGAGGTCGTAAATGTTCATGTCGGGTGAAATGCTTTATCGTGAGGATCAGAGGTTTCGAACTGGAAGGTGACCTGCATCAATTACAATACAATACATGATAATATGAATTTTCATGAACTAGCTAAGGGAGGCATCCCTATGCTTAGCTTTATAAACTTCATTGCATGTACATAGATCAGACAGTCATCTGCAGATATAGACTTGTAATCCATGATTAGGATGACCATCTGAGCCTGTGTACATTTGATGCTTTTGTATTATCGAATATATCACAGCTCAGATGGATGAAACTATATCTGGGGTCCTCAAACGCATTCAATCTTCAGTCAATGTACAAGTCAAACCATGTGAAAAGATGTTCTGTGGTTGAACATGGAGAGACATCGTCTGATTACCAACCAATGACGTAAGCTGTTAACAGATTTGAGAGGGATCACCGATAATGAAGATGATCCTCAAGGTACAATAGTACATTTCACATGGTGTGAATAGATTATTCAATATCGAACACCACGCAAAATCTTTCGGTCGAAGGCCATTGATGTCAACTTGTCGTCGAAAGAGAGAAAATTGTCATTGATGTATGCAAGCTTCAAAGCACTAAAAGGGTGTTTCTAAGTCAACTTCTTGGATAATGAGCTGATGTCAACAATAAGTGACTCATCATATGAGGGCCTTGATGTATCCCACATCTATGACATGAAATAGAGCAAATGATTTTTGGAAATGAAAACGAACTGACAACACAAGGCTAAGGAATGACAGTCATGAAAATGAAGGTTTGTAGTATTGCAACGGATGAGACTTTAACTGGATGACTTCTCTTGAACATATCAACGACACTAAAATGAATTGGTAGCATTAACCCAAAAAGATGGATGGTGTGATAGACCAATGGTATGATGACCAGCAAACGGAATAACACAACCCAACCCAATCATGGAGATGAAGTGAAAGTGTCATGCTCAAGAATGACTTGCTACCATAAGTTTTCAAGATTTTTCCCCATTTTCCCCAGTCATTGCTAACCAGTACCTCTTTATTTTTTATCAAGCTTGAGGAGGATAACATATGCTTGTCATATAATTCGTCCTTCATGCAAACCCATCGCTATTTGATGTTTTAACGAGTCTAGCGATGGTGAAACTCGATCTTGTCTAGATGGACAAGTTTGTCACTATTATTTTAATGAGTTTAATGACAAGGATAACTTAGTCCTTTTCATGTTTAAAGAGTTTGAAAAGAGACAAAAAGAAAACTCCATAAGCTCTTTTTCGTAAAATAATCCCTCAGGTCCGAAAAAGGATAAAATAATACAATAGGGATGTCATTTCCAATACTTTAACGAGCTGGAAGAGACAATCGCTCAACTATATTTTATTATTTAAAGAGTCTCAAAAGAGTTTAAAGAGGACTCTATAGTTTCCTTTTCATTTTTAAATCAAAGCTCGAAAAGAAAACGAAAAGTTTGCTTAGTGGTCAAAGACGCTCAATTTACCATCAGTACATCAGATTTTGTTCTTATTTGTTCATCCTACTCAAAACTCCATCAAAATGATCAAATATACATATTTATGGATGAAAAATGAATAAAACCATCATCTATTTGATTTACATGTAAAGGTAAATATAAAAACAAGTTTTAACATTTCATTTTCACCATTTCATTTCTAACATTAGATTTTGGAGCTCTGAAGTAGTTTTTTCCCCCAAATTTCACCAGTTGATTGCAAGAGATTATGTGGATCATTTCCCACGCCATCAGGACTAGGTAGTAGCTATCCTTATGCTCTTCAATTCTATTCCATTCTTTTTTAGTTTTGGGCAACTTTTCTCAGCTTTCTGGTCCTCTAGGGTTTAAACTTTCATTTTTCAACCATCGCACCTTGTCCCTATCGAAAAGTGTGATGCATACTAGGTTGCTAATAGGAAACCTATTATGCATAACACTATCCTCAAGGGCTAAGTGCAATGGGCGCAGAAAACCAAGTTTGAAAAGTTGTTTTTCATCAAATTTTGAACTCATTTTTTCCCAAGTTGGATCCTAACTTATCTAATGTTTGTATTTTAGATATTCATTGGATCAAGATGGTTGTTACATGGTGAGAATGAGAGAACGAAGAGCAAGACATGATTGCCTTAAATGATCAGGGCATAGTAAATGCATTAAGGAACTATCGTTTGCTAAAGTTTTTCCGCTTGTCTAGCATGAGATAACAGATGGATTTGCTGCAATATCTTGTTCATGCTTGGGATCCTATTGAACAGGTGTTTCAAATCAGGGGTAAAGCTATTCCTATCACCATCAAAGATATTTATTTTCTGACGGGTTTATCAAGGCAGGGTGCCCCTCTTTCATTATTAGGACTTGCCCGAGTAGGCGAATCTGCGAGAGATTATATTCGTCAGTTCTGTCGGGAAGGATCTCAACCCAGCAGAGATGGAAAGATTCATATCCGAGATGTTTTTGATCGACCTTTGAGGACTATTATCTTTACCCTTGCTAGATTGGCTGGCAGTGCAGCTTTACATTTAGCAAACAAATCTTATATGCAGTATGCCTTGGAATGCCTAGAACCGAAGGTATTCAACTGGTGTGAGGCAGTTCTTCCACTTATGAAAGATCAACTGACCAAAGTGAAGGATGGAAAGAACAAAATTTTGTTGAAAATAATACTAAGAGGGGGGGGGTGAATCAGTATTATCTAGTTCTTTTAACAAATCTTCTTTATTTACACTTTGAATTATTTTTGCATATCAGTACCATAAAATAATGAGCATGAACAAGAAAAACATATAGTCACATCAAAGAACACCAGATATAAGGTGGAAACCCAATGTGGGTGAAAACCACCTGCTGCAATATGTCTCTATCTTCTTTCAAATTAGAAACTCCTTTTAAAATGGTCTTGTACTGGTGCAGTCCTTTACCAGTACGTAGGCTACAACCTGCAAAGAGCTACAACTCTCTTTCGTTTTCCAGTCTCTCCTGGAAGGGAGATACAAACCCCTGCTTCTTTTCTTACAAGGACCACTTTTCATAAACATCAAATGATCATCAAGGACATGTAGATTTCACAGTCAACAGCAGTAACCAAATCAACAAAACAGAACTAAACCCAGAACACCTTATCAACAGAAAAATTCAGTCAACAGATAGTCATGAGATAGATACGCAACTTTCCTTTCTTTGGCCTGCGTCGCTACGCACTTCACCTTCTGCTTCCCCGCGTATACCCGCAGAGTTCCTTCTGTTGTGCCGCATGCCCACGCACTGCTTCTTCTACCGTGCTGCGTACAGTACGCACCCAGATACACTATCGCGCCGCGTACTGCCACTGTAGTCACGCACTCAGAAAGACTATCGAGCCGCGTACTTTTACTATGCGTATGCACCTGAACCACTATTGCGCTGCGTACCCACGCAGCCCTTCTTCTACTCCTTCGGCGTACCCACGCAGTCACCCTTCTTCTGCTCTGCGTACCCACGAAGTTACCCTTCTTCTGCTCTGTGTACCCACATAGTTCGCCTGTTTCTTCCTTGCGTACCCACGCAGAGGCACCGTTAAACACCTGCGTACTTCTGATTAGGGCCGAATTTGCAGATCACCCGTGTGCTACAGTTAGTCGAATGCCCAGATCTGATCATGCGCTCGAGAGATCACCCTTCACAGATTCTCTTTCCACTTCACTTTCATATAGATCAAACTTTTGAAACAATAACCCAATATTTCAGATCTTAAGATATTCAATTTGCAAAAGATGCTTAGCCAAGGAAACTCCTTTGCTTTATATAGGCAAGCTCCTCCTAAAATCATGGATCAATACCACGAGCCAAAACCATAATAACACAAATACCGTCGGCTAAATACCAAATATTAAACATAAGAAACCCCACGTGTGCTTTTCTCTGCCTTGAA